>LNAC01000267.1:614520-715001 GCA_002007465.1 Ailurus styani
CCCGATGCGGGCCTCGATCCCAGGACCCTGAGATCATGACCTGAGCCGAAAGCAGAGGCTTTAACCCACTGAGCCACCCAGGCGCCCAAGGGTTTTGTTTTATAATCTGCTATTTTCCCCCTTCTAGAACAGTTTCTGGAATGAGATGGCACTCCATATTACTTGCATGAACAAATTAAGCTTTTACTACATGTTAAGTGTTCTACTTACATTATCACATTTAACCCTCACAATAATATGTGCAGCACTATCCTCATTTACAGATGAGGAAACTGAGGCTAAGTTAAAATAATGTATCATACATGGTTCAGAAAACTTGGGGCTCCTGGGTGGCTCAGTTGCTAAGTGTCTGCCTTTGGCTCAGGTCATGATCCCAGGGTCCTGGGATCGAGCCCTGCATCGGGCTCCCTGCTCTGTGGGAAGCCTGCTTCTCCTTCTCCCACTCTTTCTGCCTGTGTTCCCTCTCTTGCTATGTCTCTCTGTCAAATAAACAGATAAAATCTTAAAAAAAAGAAAAGAAAAGAAAACTTAATACTGTTAAGATGGTAATACTCCCAAATTAATCTACACATTCAGTTCAATCCCTATTAGAATGCTAGCTGACTTCTTTGTAGAAATTGACAAGCTGACTCTAAAATACATATGGAATTGCAAAGAACCCATAATAGCCAAAAAACCCCACCAAATCTTGAAAAAGAACAAAATTAGAAGACTCATACTTCCTGATTTCAAAATTTACTACAAAGCAACAATAAACAAGACAGTGTGGTGCTGGTACAAGTTCAGAAATACAGTTCAATGGAATAGAACTGAAAGTCCAGAAATAATCCCCTACATCTATGGTCAACTGATTTTTTATAAGGGAGACTAGATCATTCAATGAGGGAAAGAATAATCTCTTCAACTAATGATGGTGGGACCATTGGATAGCCACACACGAAGAAAAAATGGAGTGGGACCCTTACCTCACACCGTATACAAAAATTAACTTAAAATGGATTACCAGATGTAAGACCTAAAACTTAAAACTCTGAGAAGAAAACATAGGGTAAATCTTCATGATTCTGAATTTGCTGAAGGATTCTCAGATGTAACACCAAAAACATGAACAATAAAAAGAAAAAAATAGATGAATTGGATATCATCAAAATTAGAAAACGTTTGTGCTTCAAAGGACACCAATAAGAAAGTGAAAAAGCACACAGAACATGTTTGGGGAAATCATATATCTGATAAGAAACATATCTAGAATATATAAAGAGTGCTTACAACTCAATAATAAAAAACAGGGGTGCCTGGGTGGCTCAGTTGATTAAGTGTCTGCCTTTGGCTCAGGTCATGATCCCAGGGTCCTGGGATCAAGCCCTGTATCGGGCTCCATGCTCAGTGGGGAGTCTGCTTCTCCCTCTCCTCCCCACTCATGCTCACTCTCATTATCTCTGTCTCTCTCAAATAAAAAAAATTTTAAATTTTAACAACAACAACAAAAAAACAACAAAGTGACTGTTCCATTTTATATTACCACCAGCAGTGTGTGATCTTTCTCAACACTTATTATTATCTGACTTTTTGATTCTAGCCATCCTAGTGGGTGTGAAGTGGTATCTTGCTGAGGTTTTAATTTGAATTTCTCTCGTGACTAATGACGCTAAGCATCTTTTCATGTGCTCGTCATTTGTATGACATTCTCCATTCCTTGGAGAAATGTCTCTTCAGACCCTTTGCCCATTTTAAAATATAGCTATTTGTTTTTTTACTTTATTTATTTAAAGATTTTACTTAGTTACTTGAGAAAGAGCGAGAGAGAGAGAGAGAGAGAGAGAGGGAAAGAGAGAGACCACACAGAGGGAGTGGGAGAAGCAGACTCCCCACTGAGCAAGGAGCCTAACGCAGGGGACAGGGACAGGGGACAGGGACAGCCTCTGCTTGTGAGTTCTCTCTCTGTGTATGTGTTAAATAAATAAATAAAATCTTTAAAAAATGTATTAAAATAAGATGGATTGACGGATAGATACACAATAAAATAAATATAACAAAATGTTAACAAATGTAGAAACTAGGTGGTGGATTTATAGGCATGACTGTACAATTTCTATCTACTTTTCTGGGTGCTTGACATTTTTTCCTTAAAGTAAATATCATGAACTGAAGGTCAATAGAAATCTTACCCTGATCTCTAGTAGATGCCTAGAACAATCTGATGAAAACCATGGACCTCTTCTCAGGGGCACATTCCAACAGAAACAAAACGTTGCTCACAATGGACCATTTATGGACCCCTGATACAGCCAAAAAGTTAACGGCCAGATGTAGACGGTGGCAAGGAGTGGAAGGCAATTGGAAGAACTTTGGGAAAATATCAGAGAATGGTGGTGCAATTATAATTGGAAACTGACATACTGTAACTATATAGTCATGTTTCTGTTACTGATTTTAGTTTCTTTATCTGGCAGCCTAGGTCCTCATTTAGCATCTAGTTAATAAAGCTGCTATTGACAGGCTGCCTCAATGTGTTCACTTGGCTTAGTTCTGACAATCAAGGGTTCTTAGCCTAACCATGGTTTCTTTATAAATCTTGGAGATCAAAGAGCAAGTACAAGTGGATTTTCCAGACATATACCCATGATGTGCTAATAGACTCCAGTCAAGGCTGCAAGTATAAGTTAGGTACAGAATATGTTGAGAAAGGAAAGGCCAAAGAACTAAGTTTCTCTTCCAGTTTGGCTGGTCATTCACTGGGCAAACCACCTATTACAAAGACATGGGGTCATGGTTTTCTGGCCGATTTGACCTTTGAAGTCTGCGGGGCTCCATTCACAAGGCTGTTTTCAAGAAAAACAAAAACACTGATGATTCCCCAAATGAAGTCTCTTAGAGGAAAGCAGACAAAGGTATCAGAAGGTTTAGGCTGCCAAAGAGCAGTTAGATCTGTAAAAATCCCTGGGTTAAGTTTCTTGATCAGAATTAGGAGGGGTTTCTCCTGGACACAGCATAATGTTTCCTACCCACCTAGTTGTTCCAGACACTATGCTACGCTAAGCTCCTTCATGTAGGTCACATTATTTTAACCTAGGCCACAATTCTCTTGGTGCTGTCATTCTCATTTTACAGATAAGGAAACTGAGGTCTGAAGTTACATGGCTTCCCAAAGACCACAGGGCCATGAAGGTCTCTCCCTGTCTTTCAAATCCAGGTCTTCCTTCTCAGAGTCTAAGTCCCTCAACTGTTCCGGCAACTCAGTATTTCTGTGACTGTTTTGAGTGGGGCAGGCGAGTAGGTAAACATTTAGGAAACGCAATTAATTTTCCTCCAAAGAATGCTCCTGATTCAGCAGCCACCATCAACACACAGGGAACAGTGAGAACCTTTAGGGAGCACGAAACTGGCTCTCCTGAAGCTGACTGTTGCCCTTTCCAGGATGATCTTTCTGCCTTTGTCCTGCTCAGAAACCAGCAACCTGACAAGGAAAAATCGAGAAGGGACCCTTGGGGAAGCAGACAAGAAGCTGTGACTTACCCTGTTCCGGGGGTATTGTGTGCCTCTACTCTGAGAGGAAGGAGGCAGCATTTTATGACGGGTTTTTCATTATGGGTGAAGCCTCCTGGGTGTGCCCTGCGGCTGCTTCCTCACGCACCCAGCAAGACCTGCTCTCTCCGTCCCTCCTCCTCCTCAGGCCTGGCCCCCACAGTAGCCTTCCCTCCCCCAGGCCGAGGAGCTGTGAGGAAACTCAGCATGTGCAGGACGACCTGCAGTGACCTCAGCACCCAGGAAGGTGAGTTAGCAACCTTCATATCTCCAAAGGCTCTGCAAGACATTTTCCTCAGCTCAGGATGAGCCTCTGAGGATTCTGGCAGAACTGAACATTACACCTAGATTTGCTCTTCCACACCTGTGACTCAGGCCTGACCCATGGGCTCCCTCTTGGGTCATAGTGCTTGGTTCTTGGAAGGGTGTGTGAGTCAAGGCAGTCCTGAAACTCTACCCCAGGAGCTTTCTTGGAACCATGATGAGAAGGAAGTTCTTTTCCACTGGGACTTTGGACAAAAGGACAGTGAAAGCCTGGAACTGGCAAAGACCACCCCACAGGGATATTCTATCTGAGTATGAAGCCAACACAGAGGGAAGCAGAACAGAAGATGGAGACAAATTCCTAACAAGATCAACTAAGCTGGATCCATCCATGCCTGAAGCTATGCCTAACTTGGGATTTTTCAGGTATATGATCTGAGACCTTTTATGCTTAAATCAGTTTGGGTTGGAATATCTGTCATTAGCAAGTACAAATCCACCTATCAGTCTTAGAACCAGCTCTTTTCACCAGCACCCAGAAACCACACCTGAGTACCACATACTAGCTCTCCTAACAAAAATGGTGGCCAACAGGGCCTGGGACTGTCCTAGAGGGAAACACAGACACTCATAAGAAAACCTCTACATGACGATTTTTTCAAAGTAAAACTATCACAGGGAGAAAGGAGGGCTATGCTTGGTCTATACAGGATTGTGTTATAACTTTCATAGGTCCCTTCCTCCATTAAAAAAAAAAAGTTAGGGCGCCTGGGTGGCTCAGTGGGTTAAAGCCTCTGCCTTCCACTCAGGTCATGATCTCAGGGTCCTGGGATCGAGCCCCGCATCGGGCTCTCTGCTCAGCAGGGAGCCTGCTTTCCCCTCTCTCTCCGCCTGCCTCTCTGCCTACTTGTGATCTCTCTCTCTCTGTCAAATAAATAAATAAAATCTTTTTAAAAATTATATTCTACAACTGAATTGATATAAAGATGAATATAATATAGGCTGTATCATATTCCTTTTTTCCTCATTATTAAAAGAAACTAAAACATTTCATAGGTTTTTAAAATACCCTAGGCCCTGGGTACCACGCCTATTCTATCTAATGGAATCATTGCTGTTGGGCCCATAGTATCCAGATTGCTTGTCTACATGGTCCAGGTTCCCTAGAGATGAACCCAACTCTAGTCTCCTTGTCTGGAAGGGTGGAAGGGTCCAATGAGTCCCTCAAAGCCCAGGCCCACTTTCCATTTCTCCCACCAGCTCTATCCTGGGTCATCCCTGCCTGGTTTCATCTTTGGGGCACCCATGCCCCGGAGACACAGCTTTACTGAGCATTATTTCTGTGGATCATGGGGATCCACTCCTAATGTGTTGGGTAACAAGACTGGGAATGCTTCTCAACAACTCATGTGTCTTTCATCAAAGTGCCCCAAGTCCTAGCACAGGCTGGGTGCAGCACAGATCCCTGGTGGGGGAGGAAGAAGTGGCAAAATATACTTCCTACTTAGCAAACACTTGTCACTTAGGATTTGCACTTGGGCCAGGCAGGACACAGAAACAGAGGAGACAGGTGGGTAGGAGTGTGGTGAATGGGAGTGCACATGTCTCCAAGATCTTTTTGGTCCCCCCTCTACTCTGGAGGGCAACGTGCTGACTTGCAAAGCTGGAGGGGGTTATGTGGCCAGGCCAGAGGTTGGGCAGGCATGAGTCAGCGTGAGAGGCTCCAGGTAAGCTCACTGGCCCCAGGTTCCCCCTCACTCACCTTCATCACTGGTGTGAGGCTCTGTGCCATTGTCATGGTCGACTTCATCAATAGTCCCTGGCTCGCTGTGTGGACTGTCACTGCAAAGAAACATGGGAAGGGGGGTGTTGGGCTCTGCACCCTCATGCTGTCTTCAGCTTAGGTGCCAGTCCCGCCCACCTCTGCACTTGACCCAGGTCAGGGCCCAGGCCTGCGCCGTCCTTATACATTGGACCACCCATGGGGCCTCCTAATAGAAAACTGCTCCCAGCCCCTGCAATGGGAAGCTATCCTGAATCACCTCCCCCAGCCTCCCCCAGCCCTGGAATTTGCTGGGCTGCCAATTCCTAGCTGTTCCGTAACACCCAGAGATCAGTGTAAAACCCTGGCATTTATCCTGGGAAGGACCACAGGCCAAAACATGAAGGAACTCTGGAAGTTCGGGGAGTCATTCACCTCACCTGGATCCATGTCTTACAGAGGACGAGACACACCCAGCAAGTGAGTGAAGCTCGCAAGGAGCAGGGTTCTCGGGGCTGCCTCAGGGCGCTGTGTGCAAAAGCCCAGGCCAGTCCACAGGGCACCAGCAGGCTGGCAGCCATGATGGGCATGGGAGGAGAGAGTATGAATCCAGGCCTGTCAGATTTGTTATCCAAACACTGGGATAATTTCACCAGCTGCAAACCCCTCTCTAAACGATAAGCTTCTTGAGGTCAGGGTTTATTCATAGTCAGTTTTCTAACTGAGCCAGTGATGGAGCCCCAATATATGCCAGGCACTATGCTAGGTAGGAGGGACACACTGATGGGTAAGTGGACAGACTCTGCCCTCGTGGACCAGGAAATAAAACTGCTGCGAGTTGAAATGTGCCATGGAAGAGCAAATGAGCAGAGACAATAACAGCAGAGGGGAACTGCATAGGGTGGTCAGGGAAGGCTTCTTGGAGGGGGTGACATTTGCAACGGCATTTGAGAAAATACAAATTTCATTATGCAAAATTCTCCATTGCCTCCTGGATAAGGTCTAAACACTACATAATGGTTTAAGACCTTTCATAACCTGGCTCCTGCTGGCCTGTGCAGCCTCCTCCCTCACCATTCCCTCAGCATCTGCAACACTCTGGCCATACAGAACCACTTTCCATTTTACTGAATGCTTCAAGAAATTCTAAGTCCAGAACATTCTTTGCCCACTCCTCAGCTGGCTGACTCCAGTTCATCCTACAGGCCTCCGTTAAGTCATTATTTACTCTAGAAAGCCCTTTCGGACCGCTCTACATTGGCACAGGGAGAACCTGTTTCTCTGCCTGTTTCCTCCTCCCTCAGAGCTCCCTGCATCAGGGATTAATCCCGTTCAGGTTACATCCCTGACCCCCTGCCCAGAGCCTGGCCTAGGATAGATGCTCAGCAACCATCTGTCCATTCGTTGAATGAATGAATGTTGTCCACTACAGTGTGAACCTCAGCTCCTTTTTGGCTTTGAAAATACTTCCAATGTAATTAATAGTTTTCCTTTCTCCTGGGACCCTAATGGGATTAAGCATAGTGTGGTTATTTGTATACTGTTCTTAGATAAGTACAACAGATCTTGAGGACCCTTCCCAGGACATTAATGATATATATTGGAGCAAGAAAAGAGAACAGGTAATGGTTGCAAATACTGTGTGAAAAGCTTCTCTTTGTCCAGAAAGTATGCTTGCTGGCTGTTTAACATCTCTGTGACAGAACAGGGACAGATGTGCTCCTGGTGTCTCAAATAAGGTTACAGAGCTGTGATTACAAGACAGCAGGGCTCAATATTTCTATGGGGGACAGGGTTGGGAACAAAGGAGCTGGAATGTCTCCCTTTTTTGCAGCGATTTAAGAGTCCAGGGATGCTGTGATAATCAAAAGACAAACTCCCCTGTAGGCATCTAGCTGAAAGCAGTATAGGGAATACCTAAATATACAGCTGTGTGTTGTCCTGGATTGGGAATAAAGAATGAATAGGAACACTTTGGCTGGTCTCTGTCAGCTGGTGTTCTGAATCCACATTTAAAAACATTTCCTATCTTTACCACATTTTAAGATCTTAGTCTGGGGAAATTAGTCAGCCCTGATTTTGATTAGGTTCTAACATTTTTCCCCCAAAACCCCATGTAGCACTGGTACCCAGAGGTGCCCAAAAACCAACTGCTGCCCTAGTGTGGAGCTCTCAAAGAAGGTGAACTCACTGTGTCTGGAAAAAAGAACTCCTTTCTCAACAGATTATGGTGGGGATTATTATCCACTCCCCTGCTGCCTGAGATGGGTTTGTGACTCACCTGGCCCATGACAGCTTGACATCTCCTAACCAGTGCAATTTGTTCACCAGACTCGAGCCTCAGCCAAGGGGATACAATTCCTGGATTTGTGTTGGGACACTTGGGAAGAAGAAGCCCTTTTTCTACTGGGGCTGCTGAGAGAATGTGCTCTAAATCTGGAGTTACCAGATGCCCTCCTGAAGCCACCAAGGGAGAGATCACCTGAGAATGAAGCCAACAAGGAAGAAAGCAAAGCCAAGGGCTGGAGAGTGCAGGAACAAGTCCTGGTGATAATAGTGAACTCTTGGATCCAGCTATACCTGAAGCCATGATCCTAGACTTTTTAGCTAAGGCAAATAAACTAATAACTTCCCATTTAGCTTAACCAATTTGATTTGTATTTCTGTCCCTTATAAACCAAGAGGGTTTGGGCTGATCAACTATCTCTCGTATAAGGCTGTGGCAAAGCTCAAATGAGAAAATGCATGTGGGAGTACAGACTATAAAGCAGTAAGAAAATCAAAGGGTTTCTTACTGTTCCTGTTCAACAGCAACAACAACGATAGCGATGATGATAATAACGATATTAAGAAGAATGGGATCTTACCAATATTCTTCCCCTCCAGCCATGCATTTTTCATACACAGGTCCCTCTAGCTCCCGGGGGCTGGGAAAGATGGCTTCATGATGGATGATGATGGTTTTGATGACTTCGTTGACGTGTGCCTGGCAGGACACAGGGTCCTGCCCATCAGGGATGTGCATGAGGGTGGGCCCGAAGCAGATGGCCAGGTTGTAGGGATCCATCATGTTCTCGTCGCTATACTGCGAGAGGCTACAAGAAAGGAGGTACTCACAAGTCACCTGGGAAAGGGAAATCTTTCCCCCTGTAGGTTCTTTCTTTTGAGGGCTCTACTCAACTCCAGGAGGGTTCCATGTTCTGTTTTAGGAACAGCAGCACCTGCAAAAGCCTCAGGACACCCCCTCCCAAAGGAGGCCAGAGCTGACGCAAAGAAGGACCACCACCACCCTCAACTGGCTGGGCAACTCACTGGTTGAGGAAAGCAAAGAGGTATCTCATGACCACGATGACCACTCGGGGAAGGGTGATGAGGATTTGCTGGATCTGGTGCACCCTCTCAGCTGGGTTCTCCAGTTCTGTAATACAAAGGGGCTTTTCAGGGTGTCTTTCATCCTCAGAGAGCCAGGCAGCCAACATCTCCTAGAGCAGTCCACATGGTTCTGGGGAAGCTAGTTCTCTCGGTTCTAGGGATTGGTCCGTGACTCTCATCTGGCCACTGGCAGCAAGTATGTGAGTCAATTCATTCCCTTTTATGGATGAAGCCAGCCAGTATAGACTGAGTTTCTGTCACCTGATACCTGTGAGTCCTGACTAACACAGGCACGGGCCGTGTCCTGTTCACCTCTTTATGAACACCACAGGCATGGCACATAGTAGGCTGGAAGGGAGTGTTGAATAAACAACCAACTACACCTCTATACTGGCCAAGGAGCTCGGCAGATGCCTGGGATTTTGTCTCTGAGCCCAGTTTTCAGACCCGTCCTAGACAGAGAGACACTGGTATTTTTGTTATTCAGGCTAGGGGCAGGAGCAGCACGCTGGGCTTGGTAAGGAGGTGGGCTTTGTAGGCTTTGCCTTGCGGAGAGGGAAAGCTGGTGTGAAGACAGAGCTGCCAGAGTTCTGATGTGTGTCTGCAGGGCCGATGGCCAAGCCTATGCCAGTTTCTCTCTTAGAAAACATGTTTTTCCTCACATAGCCTCCCTCTCCAGCCTCCACATTCTGTCAGCATGTTCCTTCTAAAACACAATTTCTCCTGTTTCTCCTCCATATCCCAGGCCTTTCAGAGCAGGGCTTCCACCAACCTGGCCTGCCTCACCTCCTAGCTGCTGCCCCTTCCCCAAGTATCTGAAGATGATAAGGAGTGGAGTCATGCTTCTCAAATGAGGTGGTAGTGTACCTCTGGGCACTTACAAACCCACAGGGCATTCTTTGAGGTTATCACAATAACTAGAGGGTACCACTGGTGTTTGGGATCCAGGGGTCAAGGTGCCAAGTGTCCTGAATGTACACAATAAGGCACTGTGCTACCCTAAATGCCAACAGCACCCCCACTGAGAAACTCTGTGCCAGGCTGCCTTGGCCATGATCTCCCTCTCACAGAGGGCCATCCTGCCCCTGGGCCTTTGCACACACTGGTGACCTCTCTATTCTGCCCAGCAGACTCTAGCCTACCTTCAAAGTCTGACACCAAGGTGCCTTGCCCAAGCCTCCCCACAGAGCTAAAGGTTCTTGGATGTTGACTGATTCCATTGTCCCTTATACAGGCCACTCCCTGTCCTCAGCTTCAGTCATCAGCGCCCAAGTACCCCTCCACTTCAATACATTGCTTTCTTAAATACATTTATTTAAAAGGAAATTTTACCTCACTCTGTAAATGAGAAACCAGGATCACTTGTTATAATTAGGAGGTAACATAAAAATAGATATAACGAAAGCAAAATAATGTTACTAAATTCTAGGCAGGCATTGTTCTATACAAAAGTTTGTGAGACTGAGGCCCCATCTCTCTGTTTAGAAGGGAGACTGACCTCTGAAATTTTCTCCTGGTTGTAATTGCAGGGTTTGGGAAGGAACTGAGAAAGGATTTTTTTTTTCCCCACAGTGTGATTCAAAGCATGATCCAAGGTATGCAATGTTACGAGCCTATACCAGAGTTCAAGAGCCTTGTCCCCTCAGGGCTCTGTGTAGGAACTAGACTAATGGGACTTCTGGAAACACTAGCTGAGCACGTGACACGGAGCTCAGATGTGGTTGGGCCTTTGTGGCCTGGAATTTCTGAGGGTGATGTGGAGCTTGAAGTGGATCTGGAAAGATGAGCAGGAAGTAGTGTGGAGGGGATCAGGACAGAGGAAGGGTCTTTCATACAAGGCAGGCAAGAGGCTTAAAGCCTCCAACCTGCTGGAGCAGTTTCCTGGCTGCAAATCCCTCTCAGAACATTGTGAGAAGCATCCCTAGTACTACTGGGCATGGGACAACTTTCTGTAAATCAGAGTTTATTCTAAAATACTAAGATTCTCATATTGTAATATAAAAGTTTATTTTTAAAAATTCCCAAAATGTTGCCTTGGATTTGGGCATCTTATAGTCAAGGTGACTTCACTTCAGCCCCCTAGACTGGGCTTCTGCCTTCATCCAGGAGAACTCCGACAGCTTGTGACATCAGAAGAAGCCCACAGTCGATTTATTTTCACCATTTTACTCATCTGTCATCTTGCTGACCTGACTCCCAGACCCCCTATGGCTCCCTATTACCCAAGGGGAAAAGTTCCAAAATCCTTGCAGGGTCTTTCCCCTTTCTCTATTTGACCCTTCCAGCCTCTTGCACCATTCACTGGCTGGAACACCCTCCTCTGGTCCCATTAGTCTGTGTGTCCCCAAACTCTTCCCAGGATACTCTGTCCATTTCTCTTGGAAGGCTCTGCTCACATCCCTCTCTCAGCTATAATCTGCATAACCAAGTTTCTCTCTGCCTCTTCTGAGCTACTTCCATACCCAGTGGTACCATGCCATTTTCCATTATAAACCATCTTGTTATCTCTGCAATTAGGTTTTTAGTTCTGTCAGAATGAGGGCCAAGTTCTTGTCGGGAGACTATCATTGGGAACTATCCCTCCCAAGTCCCTAGCACAGCAAAGAGCCCATAGTACAACTTCAATAAAGGTATGTCACAAAATTGATCATTCTACTACTCAACCTAGGAAATACTTACTAATAGTAGATATCAAATCTTGAAACCTTTCCTTAGGAAAGAGTGGGTTTTCCAGCCCTCGGAAATACAGTTTTAAAACACCAGCGACTGAATTGATATCTCGTTCATTTTGATCATCCACAAGGGGGTCTTCACCTGAAAGGAAATAGGAGATGATAATTCAGCTTGGTAGGGAGGCAGGGAATGTGCAGTGGCAGGAGGGATGGCCTGGTCTAGCCTGAACTAGAAGAAATACAGATGGGCAGCCCCCTTGACAGAGCAAGTTTAGTCTTTTCCCTGTAACTGATTTTGAAAATGTTCAACTCTATGGAAATATTGTAAAAATAAAATACTGAAATCATCATTCATTCATACTCATTAACTTATACTCATCTTGCCATATTTGCTTTCTCTCTTTACTCGTATTTATTATTGCTCAATGATTTGACAGTATTTTGTAGACGTTACAAAATATCACTGCTAAACACTTCAATACATTTCTCCTAAGAATAAGGATATTCTCCTACATAGGCACATAACATCATTACACCTAAGAAAATTAACAATAGTTCCAAAATACCATCTCATATACAGCCCACATTCAAACATTCCCAATTACCCTGTCTTTCATAGAATTTTTTCAAAGGCTAAGACCTAATCAACACAATTCATTTGGTTGTTATGTTTCCTTAGCCTCTGGAATGTAAAAGAGGCCCCCCAATTTTTTATCATTAGTTTTTTATAATGGTCCCTCTTCTGAGGAGTCCAGGCCACTTGCCTTATGAAATGCTTCCCACTTTGGATTTGTCTCATTGTTTCCTCATGATTAGATTTTTTTATTAACATATAATGTATTATCTACCCCAGGGGTACATGTTTGTGAATCATCAGGCTTACACATTTCACAGCACTCACCATAACACAAACCCTCCCCAATGTCCTTAACCCAGCCACCCTAAACTTAACCCCCACACCCCAGTAACCCTCAGTTTGTTTCATGAATTAAGAATCTTTTTATGGTTTGTCTCCTTCCTGATCCCATCTTGTTTCATTTTTTCCTCCTTTCCCCCCTACGGCCCCCCACCCTGTCTCTCAAATTCCTCATATCAGAGAGATCATATGATAATTGTCTTTCTCAGACTGACTTATTTCGCTTAGCATAATACCCTCTAGTTCCATCCACATCGTTACAAACAGCAAGATCTCGTTTCTTTTGATGGCTGCATAGTATTCCATTGTATATGATTAGATTTAAGTTAAACATTTTTGGCAAGAATAGTACATGGGTGATGTTGTAGACACCTCACTGGATCAAGAGGCACAAAATGTCAGCCTGTCTTGCTGATGGTGATGTGAAATTTGATCCATGGATTAAGGGGGTGACCACCAGATCTCTGCATTGTAAAGGCATATTTTCCCCTTTGTAATAGTAGATGTAAAATATAAAATATTTTTGAAAATAACAAATGATCTATGTTTAAGTTGTTGTGCTCCACATGTTTCTTATCCTGCGGTTGCAAAATGATGAATTTCTAATTCTCTCATTCCTTCTACATTTATTAGCTGGCATTCTTCCATAAAGAAGAGGTTTCCCCATGCTCCCTGACTTCTATTATTATTATTGTTATTATTATTATTATTATTTAACATCTTTGTGGGATTGTTTTTGTAATTTTGTAATTTTTTAGTTTTAGTTTAGTTTTGTAATTTTTAATTTAACGTGTCATAATCCATTATCATCACTATTCTTTGCGATGCTCAGATTATCCCCAATTTTGCTAGGGACAAGTGTCCTTTATAGGTGACCTCCAATGAGCATATCCTTGCTTTCTGGCACAAAAGATGTTCATGGACCACCTTATACTTTCCTTGACCTAGATCTGGAATCAAACATTTCTCCAAGAAGTTCTATTTGCTTTTTGTAGGGAATGGCATTTAGAGACCAAGATCCAAGTTCCAGGTGTGCTCATTGGTACAGGAGTGCTATAAAAAACTCCTATACTTTTTCAGTAGATAGAGAATACAAAATTTTTTTTCATGAGTTCACACAGTTATTTCCAATTCAAATTTAAGATTCAACATTTGGTTCACCTTCATTTATTTTATATTTGTATTTCATTTTTCTTAGTGAAAAATCTTTGTTCCGAATCACATTAATAATGTATTTCTGTATCTGCCTTATCTTAAATATACATAACAGAGTTTTGAAATTTTAATAGCAGTTATCTCCACTAACAATAAACCTACTACGTAAAAGTTAAGATTTCTTTGCAGGGCTTTTGTTTTTGTCTTGAGGGGAAGGGGTTAGTCCTCAGAATGTATCCCACTAAAGATGTGTGGTCAGAAGACAGAAAGAATATTAGTGGTTACCGAGGGTGAGGGGCTGGGGTATACGGAGTCTTGGGAGTAACTACAAGTGGGTACAAAGTTTCTTTTGGGGATGATGAGAAATTTCTGAAATTGAATTATGGTGATGATTGCACAACTCTGTACATATACTAGAAACCACTGAATTGTACAATTTAAAAATGGGTGAGCTTTATGGTATGCAACTCAATAAAGCTGTTAAAAATGTAAGACCAGAGCACATGTTCAAAAGTTCCTCTCTGTGTGATGATCAATTTGATACACAGCTTGTTTGTATTTCTATTCAATTTTAAGAACTGATTTTTTTTTAGAAATCCTTTCTTAAAAATTTTGCAGTTTTAAAAACATAAAGCATTTACATTGTCCAAAAGTCAAAACCAGATAAAAAGTTACATCCAGACAAGCCCTACTCTTTTCCTTATCCCCTCCCACCTTACATTTAACCATTTTCATCAATTTCTGGTTTGCCCTGTGTTTTCTTCCCCCAAATAAGCAAATACATACATGAGAATTTTTTATTTCCCTCCATTTTTTACAGAAAATGCAGGTAGTACATAATACTGTGACATACTTGTTTCTTTGCTTCACAATAAATACTAGAAATATCTCCATATCAGTTCATAGAGATCTTCCTCATGCTGCTAGTTCTTTTTTTTTTTTTTCCAATGGCTACAAAGTACTCTATTTCATGGACTGACCACGATTTAGTCAACCTATCTCCTATGGATTGACATGTGACTTCTTTCCAATCTTTAGCTCTTACAAATACTGCCACAACAAATAATCTTGTATGTGTGTTTTGTATTTGTGGAGGTGCGTCTCTGGTCAGGTCTTAGAAGTGGGACTGTGGGTCAAAGGGTACGTTTCATTAGACAGAGCCAAATTCTCACCTGCTGGGGCTGTACCATTCTATACTCTTACTGGCAACATAGGAGAATGCTTTTTTTCCACAGCTCTGCCCATGGAATGCTGTCAATCTTCCCCCCACCCCCATGGACAGGGAAAATGATATCTCAGGAGAGCAGCACTTTTCAATTTAATCCTGGGCTGCTCAGTTTGATCCCCCCAAGTTTCCAGTGGAGGAGGTGAAAGGAAACACAGAGCAATCCAACCCCTCCCTGAAGGTGCTGACAGATGTCTGCACAATGGGCTTTTCCTCCTTCTCCCAGAACAGCCCACAGAATGTTCTAAGACTGGCAAGCAGTGAAGAGCAGAGCTGGAAATCATACTTGGATCTCTTTACTCCACCTCTGTAGGAAAAGAACGCATCTCACTGCCAGGGCCTCTGTTAGTCCCAACATGCTTCAGTGCAAACGAGACAGGGCCCCCACCCGCCGCTTCCTTCCTGAACCAGGTGTTGTGGCATACAGAGCATGAACCAGAGTTCAGCTCCCACCTGCCCTCTTTGGCTGAGCACCCCACTCAGTGCCCGGCCTGAGTGACTGTATGTGGTGGCCCAGACACTGACGTTCCCTAAGTCAACCTCTCAGATATTCCCAGAGGAGAACAGGAGAATTCCTTGCGAGGAAAGAAGAGGGAAAACATTAAAAATCACTGCCTATACTAATATAGCACTTCTCAAGTGAGAAGCACGTTTGCACACATGATCCTCCCTTAATCCTCACAAGAGCCTCGCATGGCGCTGAGGAAGGCATGGTTCCAATACAACCATTCTCTCTCTCTCGAGAAAGCTGAGGCCCAACAAGCAAAACTTGCCCACATTCACAATCAAAACAGACACCAGCAGCTCCCAGGTCTTGTAATGCCTGGGAGATATTCTTCGTTTTACCAGTGTCTTTCTGTCTGCTTCTATGCCTCTCTCCTTCCGTCTTTCCCTCCCTCCCTCCTACCTTTAGAGTAGAATTCCAACCTTTTCTTTCTCTTTTTCAAGAAAAAAAGCTTCTCTGAATGCTCAACACATAAAACAAAGCTGTCTTAGTTGAATGGGGAAGAGAGGTCCACACCTCTCCCCTCAGCCCCCTCCCTGTTCCTGTAGCACCCCTAGAGGCCCTTCTGAAGGACCAGAAAAGTTCAAAAACCCTGGACTATAATTAACTATTTCCCTATTATTAGCACATATGACCTTTGGGTTCTCATGATTCAAAAGCACGTGGATTTTTCTTCTCCATGGTGCACGTTGGCTCCCCTCACCAAGCACGATCCACATATGGACTGGATATATACACACATATACTACCTATGTATGCGCACACACACGCACACACCATTTGCTCTTGCTCTTCCTCCCAGAAGGCATTCAGTCCATAAAAGGAACCATCCAAATATTCCAAATATCCTCTCCGCCTAGCCCAGGCTTTTGGCTTTCTGCAGGGCAGGTCAATTTTGGCTCCAGAAATGACCGGAATTCCAGATCTCAGGATGAGCAGGTTGTTTTGTGGGAATGGCAGCTTCCTCCAGGAGAATCACAGCTAAAACTCTAGGCGAGTCTGAGAGAAAGCTGTGTTCACACTTGGCTGGCTACCTTCCTGGGGGAGGGGGAATTGTTACCTAGCTGCCCTACCTGCAGTGCCCTCTTAGCCAGGTCACCCGGGCACTGGGGAGGACTTGACAGCAGGGCTGTCCCCAGGGCAGAGTGTGAACACAGTGTGTGCTAACCGGCTCTCAGAAAATCTGCCACCAGACTGGGTGCATGGCAGGAAGCTCGCAGGTGGCCTCTCACACAAGGGCAGTTAGCTCTCTGTGGCCACAGGTCATCCCAAACCCCGTCTTCGACTCCTCAACAGGACAAGCCTTCCCAGCATCTCCCAGTTACACTCCTCTCCCTGGGACAGGATTTAGATCTCTGAGGGGCCAGGGCTAGAATGTGTCAGACCCTACATGCCACGACTTCAGCCTCAGATCCAAACCCTATCCTGATCTGCACAGGGTGAGAGGGCCATTGCCTCCCCTTCCAGCCACCCCTCCATGTAAGGAGAGCCCCCTGGCAGCTCTCTCATTATTGTGTACAAAGGGGACAGTGGGTGTGTCTGTGAGGAAAAACAGAGTTTTTCCCAGGAAAAGTGGCCTGAGAGACAACAGCAAAGCATGGCTCTCTCTATGCCAGGGCTACTGATTTCCTGTCCTCTTGTGGGCGTTTCTCCTTTGTTTTACCAGACTGCAGAAAGAGCTCAAAACTTGTATGATGAGCTTAAGGCTTACGGACAGCAAAAAAAATCATAACATTATCATCACCACCTCAACTAAAACCCTGGCTGGCTCATGTCAGAAGAAAAAGAAAGCAGGTTTAGGAATAATAAGCCAAGGGCGCCTGGATGGCTCAGTGGGTTAATGCCTCTGCTTTCAGCTCAGGTCATGATCTCAGGGTCCTGGGATCGAGCCCCGCATCGGGCTCCCTGCTCAGCAGGGAGCCTGCTTCCCCCTCTCTCTCTCTGCCTGCCTCTCTGCCTCCTTGTGATCTCTCTCCCTCTGTGAAATAAATAAAAAAATAAAAAAATAAAAAAAAAAGGAATAAGCCAAGAATGTATTTCCCAAATGTTGCAATTTTTCAGAACCTTAAAGAAAACAGATCTGTGTTCCTTTCAACAGCCTCATACNTAAGCCAAGAATGTATTTCCCACATGTTGCAATTTTTCAGAACCTTAAAGAAAACAGATCTGTGTTCCTTTCAACAGCCTCATACAAGGGATGCAGGCAAGAACTTCACCCAAGAGAGAAGGAAGGGGGGCCAAGGAACAGAAAGACCCAAATCTCCCTGAACAAATGGCAAAGGACAGGCACCCTACAAGGATTAAGGGACTTACATTTTACCACATAAAATGGAGAAAGGAAAAACGCACAACGTGCTGGTTTATAGAGAAAATTCAGTCATAAGTTAGAGTGTGTGGGATGGAGGAGTGGGTGAGGAGAGAAATACTGAGCCTCCCCAGTCTTGAGCACCTGGTTGTCCAAGGTGCAGAGAAGTGCAGCAGGGGTGCAGGAAGCTACTAGTTTCAGGAGAGGTGGGAGGTCACCCTGAGGGTAGTTAAGTAAGGAGCCAAAAACCCAGGGCAGTTGGTTGGTGAACTTCAAGAAGCAGGAAAAGTGGGAAATCTGGGCACTTGCGAGCCCAGAGAAGCCAGGAATGGATTTTTCTGAAAGAGACATACCAGTAATAGTTGCGTTTTGTTTTGTTTTGTTTTGTTTTAGAATAACCCATGGTTCACCATAGGTTCAGGTAGAGCAGAAAGACATGGCTGCTGCAAGAATGAGATTCACTCTGGAATGAAGGAGAGAGGGAGAGGAGCCAATCTGCATACCTGAGGCAAAGAAAAAGCAGAAAACATTTTTTCAGCTGAGAATTGGTCTGGTGATGTCTGCCCAGCAGGGCTCTGCCCGAGGTGATCCAAGGCCTGTTTGGAACAGGCACCCAAGCAAGGGACAGAAGGCACTGACCTTAGAAAATCACATTCAAGAAGGAAAGAAAGCGGTGCTCCTGGGGCAGGAATAGGGCCAGGCTGCCTGGTACAAGAGAGTTACTTACAGAACCTAGGGAAGCAGGGATATTCGAGGCAGGGGCAGTTGCCAGGCTGGAGGCCCTGAGCAGTGAATTTACCCATGAGGCTTAAGGAATTCTGTAATGTGATGAGCCCAAGACGATGGAACCAGCAAAGATTCCAGACCCTGGTTCTGTTCATTTACAATGAACACAGGGCAGCAGGGGTGCTAAGGAGTTGGGGGAAATGAAGAAACGAAACTTTGGATTGGGCTATCCAGTGTTGTCAAGAGAAGCTCAGAGAATGATGAATGACACTTCCGTCAGGGAGGCTGATGGCAGATACCTCTGCTTCCTGGCCTTTGCACATGCTGCTTCCTTAGTCTGGAATGACCTTTCCCTACTTTTTTTGGCTCTTACTCTTTAAGGCTCAGCTTTGGCATTTCCTCTTCAATTCAAGAAGACTTCTCTGGCCTTACTATTCCTCCCTACCCCATCCAAGCTGGGCTAGGGGTTCCCAAACCACCCAGTACCTACTTGGTTGTCTGCTTAAACTGGCTCCCTACTAGTCATGACTGTCTTTTGTTCCTGTTGTATTTCTAGGCCCTGGCCCATTACCTAGCACAGTGCAGGGCCCAATGAATGCATGCTCGTTGAGATGGCAATAAACTCACAAGGAGGAGCTTGCAGCAGAGGAATGGAGCTCCCTGATTCTCAGTGCCCAAGATCCTGGAGAAGACTCCAAAAGAGAAGCCCCACAGGACATTAGGAAGCCACCGAGCACCACAACCAGTCAAATCCTGCTCTCTGAACCCAGTTCAAGGGCCACAGGGTTCTGTGCTGGGGGTTGTGGCACTGACTGCCTGGGACTCACAGAGTGCTTCCTCCACTCTAGAACTAGACCACAGATGGAACTGGGGGGAACAGTGAAGGAGTGAGTTTGCTCCGGAGGCAGCCCCTCCAGAGGAAGCCAGATAATAAGTAGGGAGAATTTCAGGGCAAGAACTGGGGGAGAGGCCTGCTCAGAGCACAGCCAACAGGGACAAACCAAGTACCTTCCAAGACTATTAGGAAGATTACGTAGAAGAAGGCGTAAGATCATGCTTTGTAAATTGGGATGAGATATATTACAGGGAAATGGGTTTGGATTGGGGTCCTTGATTTTTTTTTTTTGCCAAGTGTTACATAAAAAAATAATCATTTTTATATTCTAAAAGTCACTCAGTATTATCTATATTCGTCCAACTTTTCTAAAAAAAGCAGCAGGCTTTTTGATTCACATCATAACTTCAAGTGCTTTCCTAGGCCCTCTTCCCCAGCAACTACTATACAGCTGCTGCTAGAGAGAGTTGCCCAGGTGTCCTGGTAAATGTCTCACAGCCAACTCTTTTTTTTTTTTTTTTAATTTTATTTATTTATTTGACACAGAGAGGGAGAGAGATCACAAGTAGGCAGAGCGGCAGGCAGAGAGAGAGGAAGAAGCAGGCTCCCTGCTGAGCAGGAAGCCCGATGCGGGGCTTGATCCCAGGACCCTGAGATCATGACCTGAGTGGAAGGCAGAGGCTTTAACCCACTGAGCCACCCAGGCGCCCGTCACAGTCAACTCTTTAGATGGGAAAAAACAAAAGATCTTGGCATTTGCCAGTTTCTGCATTGTAAATACTCCTGCCTTGAGTGATTTCAAGCTACCAAGGGGAAAGCGCTGAATGCAGTTGGAAAGAGATATCGATATGAGCCAGCCCCAGCACACTGCTGGCTCTGAGACATATCAACACCTGTCCTGGCTTCCTCTGGATGCGAGCGTGAGATGGTGACTCTGCACCTACCTCTCTCGAAGGAATTTTTTATGTCATTGACTTCGACCTGAGATCCTGGCACTCGGAAAATCCCTTGTTGCTGGAGTCCTAAAGGAAACAAACAGAAAACGCCATGAAGTCTTGAGCTCAACAGACTGCTGGGCACATTGATGATTCTCCCCATTGCTTGTCTCTTTCTCCCACCACTCTTTACGAGAGTCTTTCCCAATAAAGATCTCCTGACGGAAGGTCAAAAGTAGGCTTAGCAATGAACTTCAGCTGGCCAAAATACTCTGCACCATCCTGCTTCATGTGTCTGTGATCTCTTGTTGGGGTCTGAAGGAAAAGGGCCATAAGAGGTTGATATCAACACGGGACCAGTGAATAACAACTTCCGATGTAGCCAAGGTGCACTCTGCCTACCAAGTTCGCCAGGGACAGTGACCAAGGAGCTTGGCCTGAGTTTACAAACGCCATTTCAGTGTAACAGCCACATTGTAACAGTGCAACAGTACACATCCATGTACACGGATGTACACATCAGTGTAACAAGAGATTTTGAACAAGAATGATCAATATCATTCACTTGACCATTCCCACCCTCTACCTATACAGACATTTTCTTCCTTCCAGGAAAAGCTCGAGTCTAGAGTGCATGCTGGCCTGGGATCAAGGAGCTTGGTGGACATCAAAGTATTAAAGAAAAAAAATATTTTTCTGATGTGCTTCTGCAAAGCCATAACAAGGAAGACACCCCCACAGCTGACATAACAGTAACAACACAGGGTCAGAATCTATAGGGCTGTACAGTAACCTATAGAATTGAAGGAATTAAAAGGCCTCTCTCATCTTGAATGGGAATTCATGGGGTGACTGTGATCTTCTCCCTCACATTCAGTTTTTCTATATAAAACAACTCTCCACCCTATAATTTAGCAAAGTGTTTACCTCTAAAAGGCAGGCCTTAGTCCAAATTTGGTTTGTACATAGTATGTGCTCAATAAAAGTGTGTTCATGTCTTTCCTCAACCAATCTTGAATCTCTAAAACCTGTGTCTTTCATCCCACCTCCTCCTTCCCCCAGCATATTCCCATTCAATCTCTACACTTGCTGTGCATGACTGGCTTCTTCTACTCAAATATCACCCCCTCAGAGACGTCTGTCCTTACCACCTTAGCCAAGACAGCTCTGCTACCGTCTGGTCATTCTCTATCCCCTTTTCATTAATTTCTTGGCATTGTCATTACCTGAAATTATATTATTTCTCTATCTGCTTATTTCCTTGCCCTTCTAATTGGTAATGTAAGCTACCTAGGGCCAGCACGTTACCTGTCTTATTCATGCCTGTATCTCCACTGTCAGAACAGTGCTTTCTATGCACTCTGAAAATACATTTTTAGAGGAGTGAATGAATGAAGAGATGGCACAAGGGAAGTGCTGACAACACCATGGTTAGCACATCCCAGACACTCCATTTCCTTTCTGGAACTGACTAGAGCCAGTTAACTGATCATTCACTGCCCCTACCTTCAATGCTCAAAACACAGACCTCTGAGGCTGGGTGGGAGGCATGAAGCAACTGAAACGGTTCTCCTATCCATGCTCTCCCTGATCCTCGGTTTTCCTAGTTCCTGAGTCTTCTTCTCACCACCACCTTCGTCCCCAGACATATAAGGCTCAAAAAAGCACTTAGCATAGCACCTGTGCCAAGAAGCGCTTTCTCTCTAGGAAGCAGGGCAGTAACGGGAAATCTTCCAAGACAAATTAAAATCTCATTTCCTATGAGAACAGCCCAGCACCTGTTCTGGAGAGAGCTGAAAACACTGTCCCAAGATTGAGCTTACCGTATAAATTGATGTACCGGATGCAGCTCTCGACTACAAGCGGTATCGCTTGTCCTGAATCCTTAAGAAAAAAAATCGTGAGTTGTACTGAGCTTGGCAACCACCACGGGGGAAAAGACATTGCAAACACAGATTACAAACTCAAGCCAGAATATTAGTACCATCGGATTAGTAGGAAAATAAGCAAGGAACTGCTAATCCCAAAGTCTCCACAAACAGTTAAAATAGTAAATCTTCAGTTGTGTGCAGAAAAAGGCATAGCTATGACAATTTTAAAGAAATGCTCTGTCTTCTTACTTAGCTGGGAAGAAATCAGGGCTCAGAAGCCTTGGCAGGCACATCTGGGAAGGGGAGAGAACCCACTGCTCCGAGGGGGCTGGAGTCCGCTCTTGAAGAGTGCTCTGCCTTCCCCTCCACATTGTCCCACTCAGCCCTGTCCTCCCAGTGCTCAAGGATAAAAAGGCAGGATCAAGGCCTCCTTCTAGCACTATGGTATCTGATGCTTGAACTAAGAAGAACACACTAAGGGAAGCAAGGATGGCCCCAAAGGTCCTTTTGAGCTCTGAGAAAGGAAGGCCAGGTCTACTCATGAGGTTACAACCTAAACATGCAGGTGGATACTTTGTTTAACAAAAAAGGTGTTATAAGGAAAAGTTCTAGAAACATCTAATGTCAGCCATTAACCTTAGTCAAAAAGGCTGAATAAAACGCAGTTCTAAACATACGCGTGGCAGGAGGTGTGAATATATTTTCAATTACATCCTCCTAGATGGGCCCACAGCCACAAAGAGCCGGGCTACGGGTGGTTTTCTCTTGGATTCCATGACTGGTTGATCGCTCTATTTTTCCAAGTCACTTAAAGAGCACAAAATCTTTTTTAAAACTTTCTTTAAAAGGGGCCAAATTAAATCGCTAACCTTCTCAGGTGAGAAAACAACAAGGCCCATGTAACACGTTCTTGTAAGGGTCAGAAAAAGCCCATGAATTTTGATGCCTTTGTGGCTCCTCCGCACCCCACCTGCGAAGTCTCTCCTCGGTTAACGACAGTCAGGGAGAGGAGGATAAAGTGGACCCTGTGGCAACAGGCAAGGTGGGCCCTGCTCTAAAGTCGGTACTAAAGACAGGTTCCATCCAGCTGAATGGGGCTAACGGACCTTTCTAGTAAATACCTGGTTCCTGGTTCGAGCATTTCTTCTTCCTCTGATAACAAAAAATAAACAGGCAGCAGAGCAGGAGAAAAAGAAAAGATTACGCAGGAGTAAGATCAGTTAGAGTAAGCAGATCCTTCAGAGTCCGTGAACGCGGAAATGCAATGGCAGCCAGCAACGGTCCTGGGGAGACTGCCAACCAGCCTGCCGGTGGGGAGGGCCACCCCTGCACCTCAGGGCTTCATAGGGGCTCTACACCCTGCCCCCGGCCAGCCTGCCTGGGTGCCTGCCTCGGACACCAGCTGGCGAAGGGGCCTCTATCAGTCCTTGGCAAGCACAGCGATGGTGTGTACTGAGCCCCTTCCCCGTCCCACGTTTAGCTTCTCTTCAGCACAGGGGCTGTTCACTCACCAATGGGCAAGAGCCCACCTAAGTAAGACACCTGAAGGTTAGCCCAGCTGCCCACAAGAAGGAGGGACACACACCTTCAGGCATCTACTGTAACACTGTCCCTGCAAGTCAATTCAGGAAATCTCATTCTTAGTAAAGAGCTAATTTCACCAAGATTGTGTTTATTAGGTGCCCTCTGGCTACAGCCTGACAGGATTCCACCCAATTCAAAATTCAAACAGCTTCCCATGCTTTCCTGCCAAATACCCTGGGGGTAGCCTTTCCTGGGTTACCCACTGGCTTTGCTCTCCTTCCTACTCCTTGGCCCTCACATCGGCCCTGAGAATACCTCAGGGAACCCCAAAGCTGAAAAAGGCCTGGGGGAGGGAGGGCAGTAGAGGGTCAAAATGCTTTTATGGTCTTGCAGGTAGAACTGGGGTCTTTACTGTCAGGAAGCCACCCATTTTCAGAGTAGCTCCGTGTGTTCTTTCCTCCACATGTGCAGCAGGCCAGGTTCTGGGGTGGGAGCTACGTCTCATCTGGGCTTCTTGAGAGGCTGCCCTTAGAAAGTGGAGGAGGCATGCCTTCTGGCTAGTGTCATCTGTCCAGTCCCCAGCTTCTCCACAAGTGGAACTATATGTTGGCTAAACCTACCTGAATCCTAGAACTGAGCAAACAGCCTATCAGATGGGAGTCTATGAGCAATGTCCTAAAAGCTGGTGACCACAGTGATGACCAGAATTTCCATAGTGCTTACTCTGGGCCAGGAGTGCTCTGGAATGAGCACAGATTAGCTCATTTGATCTTGTCACACAGGTAGGTAGGTAACCAATATTCTCATTTTACAGAAACAAGGTGGGGACCCTCCCACACAAAATTTATAATAAAATTTAAGGGGGATTCAAAATTTATAAGAAAAATTGGGTTTCCTTCTGTCTGAGAGAGAAAAAAAAAGAAGGATTTTGAAAAGGGCCAATTCCAACGATCCCAGAAATCTACTGATGTATCCGTCATTCTTAACTTGGGGATGCAGCCTTGTCCCACTACATCCTCATCATTGCAGAGTCCCAGCAATGTCACTTTACTGAAAAACCTTTCTCAGGTTTGGCATTTCAAAGCTGGGCATTCTCTGTTCGTGCAGAGTCTTCTTCCAGATAGCACGTGAATCATAAGAGAAAATTAAATTCCATTCACAAAGGTCGAAGAGCTGAATATATCATAACTGCCTTTTCATTCTCTGAAAGCTAATCATTCTTGAGGGCGAGCCCCTGCTGCCTGTGAGTTTGTCTCTGCACTGCCCGCCCCCACCCCAGAGCTGGCACACAGAAGCATTTGTTACCTGCCCTGACAGTATGTGGTAAAAGTACAGTGTGACTATGAAGAAAGGCAATCATGTTGAACAAATGTACTTTTTTTTTTTAGTTAAATGAGTGTGTTTATTCTTTCAACTGGTCCCTCGAGGACTTATTCTACCACAGGACCCAAGCTAAGTGGCTTTTCAGAGCCAGTCAGCCAGCCCCCCTGGAGCATATGCCTCTTGCTATTTTATGCCTTCAGGGGCATTGCGAAGCTGAACTGAATGACCATTGCTTTTCCTTCCAAAGGCCAGGGTGTCCATTCTAATACGAAATTTTGGCACCATCGACCAAAGCCATGCTACAGGCTCTAAAGAAGACCGAACAATGGCACCAAAGATGATGTATTTAGAGTAAGAATGTGACTTCCTAGGGTGACTACCTCCTCCAAGGGGCAAACATGTGGTTGAAGTTCTAATGTGTTTATCACGAGGAATAGAGTCAGGTAGTCTGACAGTTACACATTTTATGTAGGAGCTCTCTATTAAAAGACTATTTCATTAAACAGAAGACCTAATTTTCACGTCCTGTTAGATAAGAGTCAGTTCCTTCCACGTGCCCGGACCGATCATCCATTTTCAAAGGCTGAGCAAATTCGGGGAGGCGTGCCTGTCTCAGAGCCTTCATTCATTATGTTCCTTCTCTCAGGGATTCCCACCCTGCTCCGCTCCACTTTGTCCCCACCCACCCACCAGAAGCCTCCTGCGCTCCAGGGCTCATGGCTCTTCATGCTCTGAGCTCTCGCAGCATTTGCTCCCACATGGCCATTCACAGACTGCTCATCCTGAATCGCCTAGCCTTTCAGTTGTCCATGCTGAAAACCTCCGGAGCGCCACGATACACTCCCGGAGGGCACAGAGAATAGCTCATGTGTCCTTCAGTCCCATCCTGGCTATGGAGAGCGGCTTTTCTGAGGGCGAGGTGAATGAGATGACGTCTTGGTAGAGACAGGAGGGAAGATAAAGAAAGAAAGACTCTTGACACATTTTCCCATGACCTACTGGATGGCAAACTGCTCACTCGGGGTCCCCTCCAAACAGTACCTCCTTCCTCACGCACCCAGTGGCACCCTTCCTTTTGGGATCCTCTGTGTCTCTCTCCTCTGAGGTAGCCGGAAGCAGCCCTGGCTGTTCCCCACCCCTGGACAGTCCCCACTGGTGCCCTACTGTTCCTCGGTCCCCTTCCCCTACTGTCCTTCCCCAGAACTCAGCCCACAGGCAGACAGCTGTGGGACCCAGGCTGCTGGCCCTGCCTAACCAGTCCCGTGCCCGCCTGCCCCCCGAACTCCATCCTGCGAGTCCTGTGAACAGCATGTCAGGACGGAGGACAGAGTACCTGAGCAGGGGCTCCACAGCTCTAAAATTGCAGCAAAGCCCAAGAGCATTTACATTTCTTCTGACTGACACCAGTCTTCTTTTCTGTAGAAAGTCTCTTCACTGGATGATGGAGGGTTCCCGAATAACTGGCAGGGGCTTTCCCCCCTGCTCCCCCTAGCTCATGTTCCTCAAGCATCTCGCCTGCCTGCTGCCCTTTTCAACTCTCTGGCCAGCCTCGCTTGCTTTGAGCCCCTCATTCTCTCTGGGATGCCTTGGGGCAAGACAAAGACAAACTCCCTGGGCTGAAACACTTTCACTCTTAATTCAGGATGTACAGGGTGCACCTGGAATTCTAAAGGGACTACCTCAAGAAGCAAAACAAGGTAGGAGAGTTTTCTCTCAAAAATTTTGTGTTTCCTTTGTCGGTATATTCTCAACCAAAAAAAAAAATTATTTGTATAAAAACACACTGTTAGCCGCAGGGATTTTCTTTGTGTTTCTTCCAACTAACTACCTCTTAGGAGTCGTGGATGCCAAGCGAGGTAAGGTGGTTTCTCGAACTGTCCCTGGGGCTAGCTAGGACCACAGTTCCTGAAGCAGGAGAGCATGGCTGGCAGGGACCACGGTGGCGCTGGCATTTCTCCTCCACTTGGACTTTATGGGCTGGATCTTATCCCTCCCCTGGGGCTGAGGATCAGGGGAAAGCACTTAGGATCAACTGGTCAGAGACAAAAGCAGCTCTGCTTTGAAGCCCTTACTAAAGATAAGAGTAGGCCGCTTGAGGAACCAGCTTGCCCCAGGGCTGGGCCCAGGGCACGGGTGAAAGTTCTAGTTGGTCGGGGCAGGGCTGTGGGCCAAGGGGAGGAGGTGGAGAAAGGCTGCCATTACATTGGGCGCATTCGCGGACTCTGTGGCTCCCCAGCAAGTACCTTAATAAACGCTTCCATACAGCCGTTAAATAGTTTATGGCTACACACTGAGAGAGGCCTAGGTCTCCTCATTTTCTGTGGTTTAGGGGGAAGACAGGGGGGCCTAGGGAAAATGGAACAAAAGAAATCAAGAAAGCAACCAATGCAAACATACAACTGGGAAAGACGCTCTTAAGACCCATGACTGGAGGAGAACACAAAATGCAAATGGAAACCCTTGAACCCCAAACACATTGGAGTCCAATGCTCCATCTGAAGGCCTTTGGATGTTTAAGGGGATCTTAATTGACCCACAATGGTAGGCAGGAGCAACACTTGTATAACACAAATGTATTCTAGATCACAGGGGAGAAATAGTATGTAGCCAGGAAACCATTGCAACTCCAATCAGAGGCTATCATCCCACAAAGCTGACCAGATGGAGGAGGAACCAGGGGAGAGAGATGTAATCTGTAGCCTGAGAAAGCAAGAGACTTTCAATGATGATTGGAAGGGTTAATTTTCATTAATTTGGCTTAAATTCATCACCAAGTATCAAATCCCAATGTACCACAGCACTGATCTTTCTAATGCCTCTTGGCATTTCAAATGCACTTGACTAATCTTTATTGCATTGATCTAAGAGCCAGGCAATTACTACTCTCATTTTAGAGATGAAGAAACTGATGCCTGGAGAGAGGCTACAGCTTTTTGGGGGTCCCCGGGTGACCCAGGGTGATGATTATATCCTGTGCTTTAGTGAAGGACACTTTTGGTTAAAGCACTTTCAAATCCATTATCATACTTAACATTAGCTCAACCCTGTACAGACAGCCCCATTTTACAGAGGCAGAAACTGAGAACTAAAGAAGGGAACTGGCAGAGCCAGGCCCCAAACTCAGACCTCACTGGCTCCAACACTAAGATTTTTCCCACCAGGCCAGTCACAGAGCCTTAGGGTACTTGTTCATTTCCAGCCAAGGACTCATTCCATCCCGTTAACCCTTGCCAGCAGAGGACGTAGTGGGTCAGGTTGAAAATGTCTTGCTTTACTTTAGGATCTCCATTCCCTGTGCTCCTCTCTTGGCTCCAGGGAGGGGAAACCATACCACAGAGTTCACTAGGAACAGTGAAACAGCCACAAACACCGGACCAGTTTCCAGAGTTGCTCACCATGCATATACCTGTGTTGGCTTATTTGCTCATCTTTCACCACCCAAGATGGCCTGACTCAATGCTGCCAGCCTTCCAGGGCAAAGGGCTTTCTGAGGTTAGGAGGAGGGCCCCTAACCGAAAGAGGCAGTTCATTTTCAAATGGCTTGGTTCACAATTTGGGGAGCAACAAGTGGGGACCCGGCCTGGCACAGATAATGTCCACACATGACAAGCAAAGACCTGGTCCCCAAGTCTTGATTGATTTCTGTGAATGGGCAAGAAATCTTACGGATTGTGGAGCCAATCGAGGTGAAAGAGATTCATGCTGCCTCTGCTCACTGGCCTTGCCGTGCCTGTCCTCTTCAGCGGCCCGGCCATCTAGGGAAATCTCATGAGCTTCTCCTATGTGTTTTTTGAGTATTGAGCAAATGCTGCTAGCTCCAGGACATGCATGGGCAAAGACACAGCTGGATCCAAATATCATGCCACCCAAACATTGGAACCAAAATAACAGCACAGACCAAAATTTTAAAAAGAAACAACAGGCAAGACTATTTTGAGCCCATCTTGGATCTATGTCAATTTGGTTAGCTAAGTCCATGTCATTTCTTTTTCATCAGTTACCGATTTTTTGAGGATGTGGGTATGTGGGGGTGGTACTTCTTACAATGGATCTTCTTTTGAGATTCCAAATGCCGAAAGAGAGTGTAAAAAAATTGTGACTCGAAGCCACAGGTTTAAATCTTGGGATTAGGAATAACTTGAGGATAGCAACTGCACCACCTTGCTTCCCTAGTGTTCGGGGTTTCTATTTGTGAACATTCTCAGAAAGGCTTCCTTATCTCACACTGCAGGACACCCTCACAATGACCCTGTGAGGGAGGCAAGACTGATTAAATCCACTTTAAACATAAGGTAAATGAGCCCGTGAGAGATTAAGAAACTTTCCAAGAGTCACACAAATAATATGTGATTGAAGCTAAGAACTGAATTCAGTTCTTCCTCTTCAAGATTCTGGTGTGAGTGTGAAATTGGGAAGTTGATTTTATCACCAAACATCCAGCAGTTGCTCTAAGTTGTCTATTAAACTCCCATGGCCAGCAAAAGTAGAGATTTTTAAGGCAGGGGCTGGACACCCAGCTGGAGAGTTTTCTTAAAATAAATCTTACGGAGTTTTTTCTTAACATTTACAAAACGGAGTGGAGGGGGAAAAGGATATTTTTACCATTTCTCCTGCCCAATCCAGAAAGCAAAGAACTGCTCAAATCACACTGGGATTTCTTCCTTTGTGTGGTGTTCTGGGCACTGACCAGAAATCTCTGACAAGGAAACGTAGCTATCCCAACTTTGCATGACATCAAATCAATTTTGACTTACTGAAATGCTGGGTGGGGCACAAAGTGGGGAGCAGGGGGGCAGCTCAGCCAAGGAAAGTGGGGCAGCCTAAGCCTTCCATCTCTTCTGCTGCTCAGTTGCAGAGCAAAAAGGAAAGAAAGAGAAAGGCAAGGAAAACAGGAACAGAGAAAGCCACAGAGAGGAAGAGAGAGAAACCAGAGACCAATGTCCCCTTTCTGCCTTTCAACCAAGACGAAAATTAACATACATTGGCAACATAGGAATTGGCCTCAAAATTATTCTGTGACCAAAAGAATGGTGACTAAAATGTTCCCTAGATAACCCCTTAGATGTGGGTGTTAACATCCAAAATGATGGCAATATTGTAGTTTAGAGGCAGTCAGGCCCTTGGAAGCTGTGCGTGGGTATATGTAAGGTTGCACCTGTTTAGACGAGAAATCTCATGTGCTTTTATCACTAATCCTGACCACAGGGACAAGCCAACCTAGGTTAGGGAAGCCAGTCTGTAGCTAGAATAATCACAATCAAACCTTATATTGGCATCTTGCTGCCCCATTTATCATGTACTCTTCAAGTGCATTATTGCATCAGGACTACCTAGTTACAGGGTTATGAACTGGGATTATTCTAAGATTAGGTTCTTAAACGTGGGAAAAAATGTACTATGTTGCAGCCCATGTGCAAAAATTGGTCTACATGTGGCCAGCAGCAACTTGGCTGAGGGGACCTGCTCAAAGAATCATCCAAAATGACACTAACCTTGGGCAGGAAACCATGGAAGATATGGAGAGCCATAGCATAGAAACATCTCACCCAGGGCCTTTAGGATTAAATTAAAAACCACTTCAAGTTGGCACCGCATTGTACACAAATTTTAAATGATTTTTGGAAGGAAGGGGAAGCTTTTAGTTTACTAACAAAGTTGCCTCTGACCTTGGCCAAGGGCCAGAGTACAGATGGCTGGGTTTGCAGTTTAGTGCAGTATGTCTAAGTGGGAGGTCTGAAGTCGCAGCTTGCATTTCCCAGGCCCTAGGTCAAAGAGGGTGTGGAAGACTACATCTCAGATGGCTTTATTTAAAAATTAGAAACAAAAAACAAAAAACAAAACCCTCAACTTTTCTCTGAGTTAGACCCTGAGAAGAGCTGGCCAAGGGTTCAATTACAGATCTCTCCTGCAATCTGCTGGAACCATCTTCCTCTGCATGAGTTCTAGGAATTAGGAGGAAGTGAGGGATGGCTCAATTCGTCCCCCATCTGTTTCCCTATTTGCAGACTTTGGTGTAAAATGTGGCTTCTGTTGTTTGGGGACTATGACAACATCTTCTTGCCAGAGAAACTAACTAACTAACTAACGAAATAAATAAATAAATAAATAAGGAGTTTGTTTCTGGAAAGTTCTTAGAAAGTAACCCTGCACATCTGACTGACCCTTTGCTGGAAGGTCCTCGCCTGGCATTATGAATCATCCTGATGTTCCCAGACTGCTGGGGCCCAGAGGAACAGCTGCACAGCTAAGCTTCTGGAAAGCCCTCTGTCTCCCCCATCCGGGGCCCAGCAAAGTGAAAACCTCAGAGCTTTCCAAGCCTCTTCCCAGCCAACTCTGTTCCAGAGGGACAGGAGGGAGCTGAGGGGTTCATCTTTCCTTTTGCCAAGTAGAACAGCTTTCCAGGATTCTGGGCCACTGGCTCCATTCGTGTTGGGTAGTGGGATAACTATTTGTTGGGAACTCGAAAGGAAAGAGGTGGGCTCTAAGGAACAACCTGGGCAGCAACAGGGCTGCTTAGGGATCTCAACACTCTCAAAGTAGAGGAGAGGTCCAGTCACTGAAGGTCAACTGAAGCAGCTACCAGCTGCTTAGTGGAAAGTGTTCACTGGCTCTGGTCTGCTCAGGGGAAAAGCGCAAAGGGTAATGGTGAGCAAGCTGGAGAGAAAGCAGAAGTTGCCCATTTGTTACTTTCTCAGCAAGGGACTCCCCCATCAGTCCATCCAAATGCCCAGAGGTCTGAAGCCAGGGTGCAGGCAGTAGGGGCATCTGTGTGCGCTTATGTGGCTATGCACATGCATATGCCCAAACGTGTGCCATACGCGCCAAATCCAAAGCCCTGGCAAATGGGCACCCCAGGAGGGGCCCTCTGCCTGGGCTGGTCAGTTTGCTCAGCAGCCAAAGAACAGACGGGGAGACAGGTCAATATCCCCCAGCCTCTGGACTCTACTGGTTGTCCTCGGCCACTCTGCAATATATATTACTGTCCCACCGGCTGGATAGCGTCAACAGAACATACCCCACTTTCCCACAGCAGCTGGGAAAGGCGCCCTCCCCATCACAGCCCTGCAGGGGGCATGGCTTCACCAGCACGATGCTAGGACAAGCAGAACAGCCAGCCTCTCTCAGCACAGCCACACCATCCCTAACCCCCTCCCCACCCCACCCCACCCCCGACACTGGTGAAGAGCTAGCCCACTCTAAAACAGCCCAGCTTCTCTGGGCTCTCAGCAGCATCTGCCTTCCCACCTTCCCGCCTCTCCTGCATCTCCCAGCCCCTCCCACTCTCTCCTCAGGCAGCAGGTGCAAAAAACCAAGATCCCCAACTCTTACCTGGTTGTGCCACATTCTGCTCTCTCTCCTGGAAAGAAAAGTATACATTGATGTTTAACTGTTTTTTGTTGTTGTTGTTGTTTTATTAACCAGCAAACATTCATCTTTTTCTAAAAATAAGAAACAAATGAACTTAATTATTTGTGAAATGGGAAACTGAATTTTGCCTAAGTAATGGTCTGATGGAAAGAACTGAGTCTTATTAAATCCCCAGGGCCTCCTAGCTGTAAGGCTATGTTCACATAAATTTCATTTTGTATTGTTCACGTGTATTTTTTTCAATGATTTTCAGACTGCAGCCTGCTGACCACTTGCATCAGAATCTTCTGGGGGACCTTATTAAAAATGCAGATTTGGGGGCTTTCCCATGGGCCTTCTGAATCAGAATCTCTGAGCTCAGAAAGGAATCTGCATTTTAATAAGCACCTCAGGTGATCCCTACTGTGCATGCCAAAGCTCAAGAATTCACACATTGCTTTATATCAACAAAGGTTGGTTGATGAGGTGTCAGTTAAGCGTCTGGCTTTGGCTCAGGTCATGATCCCAGGGTCCTGGGATTGAGTCCCATGGCAGGCTCCCTGCTCAGCAGGGAGTCTGCTTCTCTCTCTCCCTCTACCCCTCTGCTTGTTTTCTCTCACTCTCTCTCAAATGAATAAATAAAATCTTAAAAAAAAAAAAAAAGGCTGGTTGAGCACCTGTCATATATTTGGCACTGAAGAGCCACAGATAAAAGATACTTCTTGCTGTTCCTCAACCTGGCCACACCTCCACCCTGACCCCTCCTGTCTTCAGTCTCAGCTGAAGACCTTCTTGCTTCCTTCGCTGGAAAAGAAAATCATCAAGACAGGTCTTGGCATGTCTCCATAAGACGCACTCACCTACCTGTGCCTGCCCATTCACTCTCTACCTCCTCTCCTCTCCAGTATCCTGGAGAAGCAGCCCGATTCTGTCAAGGCCCAGACCTCGTGCTCTGGGTCCCAGCCCCTCTGCCCTTCTCAGGTGCTCTGATTCTGCAAGTGCCCCCGCCATCCCAAACATCACCAATCTCCTTTCTTCTGGATCATTTCCATCTGCATATAAACATGTTCAGGATATGTATAATCTAGCTTTGAAACCTCCCCTGGGCCCCCTTTCTCCCTCCAACTCCATCCCCATTTCTCTCCTTTACAGCAAAGCTTGGTGAAGGAGCGGTCTAGGACGCATTCTTGCTTCCCCTGCTCATTGCTTCCCCTGCTCACTCCATGGAGGTTGGGTTCTGGCCTCAGAGTCCGCAGAGACTGCTGGCTCCATGTGGACGAATCCACTGTCTTCTCTGCTCTTATCTGACTTCTCAGCATCAACTCAGTGAATCGCTCTCTTCTTCTTATGAAACTTTCTCCTTGATTTTCATGACTCCACACTTGCCAAGCGTCCCTCCTGCCCTCCAGGCTATTTCTCAGTTTCTGTTGCTGTCTCCTCACCTGCCCAATCTCTGACCTCTAAATGATGGGATGCCCCCAGGAGATGTACCCGGATCTCTTTCTACACACCCTCTCTGCCTGACCCTGACTGAAGTGCTTACCAAGGAGTCCCTAATCTTATCTCCTGATCTTCCATTTCCTTGGAATTCCAGACTCCTAGCCACTGCCTTCTTTTCTATTTTTAACAGCTTTGTTGAAGCATAATTTACAGAGCATAAAATTCACCCATTTGAAATGTATGATTCCGTTACTTAGTAAATAGTCAAAGTTGTGCAGCCATCACCACCATTCATTTTAGAACATTTCCTTCACACGAAAAAGAGCCCTTGTGCCAATTCACAGTGACTCCCCCTTCCCATCTCCAGCCTATGGCAACTGCTCATCTATTCTCTGTGTCTATGGATTTGCTTATTCTGGATAGTTTATAAAAATAGAATCATGCAATCCACAGTCTTTTGCATTTGGCTTATTTCATTTAGCATATGCTTTTGGGGTTCACCCACGCAGCACGATTCAGTACTTCATTCCGGTTATGGTGCAGCAGAGAACATGTAGGCCAGGGCTGTCCGATAGAAATGCAACGGAAGCCACAATTTCTAGCAGCCATGTTACAAAAAATGAAGAGAAATAAATAAGTGAGATTAATATTAATAACATATTGTGTTTCACTTAATACATGAAAAATATCATTTTAATGTATAGCAATATAAAAATTTATAAAATAGCATATATATATATTTTTTATTAACTCAGAAATCAAAAATTTTCTACCCTTTACCTTCTGAGACCTCTTGGGATTTTTAAAAATATATTTTTAAAATATATTTTAATCATCAAGACAGGTCTTGGCATGTCTCCATAAGACGCACTCACCTACCTGTGCCTGCCCATTCACTCTCTACCTCCTCTCCTCTCCAGTATCCTGGAGAAGCAGCCCGATTCTGTCAAGGCCCAGACCTCGTGGCTCAGTCATTTTCAGAAGGTCAGACTGTCTGGTCCTGGTGGACTCTGGCTCCATAATGTGCTACTAAATCGTGGTCCAAAAAAGGTAATGTCCCATCCCTTTTATGGATAACACACTATTCATTCTTGAGGGGCTACAGTGAATTGAAAAGCCACCTGTATCTTGGATATAAACCCTGGAGCTTACAGACTACCTGGAGCAGTAAAAAGGTCAGAGAGCTAAGACTCAGACATGATGATATACTAAGAATCCTCTGGCCAATAAAACAGCATGGCAACAGCCAAGGGCATATACGGGTATGTTCCCGTTTCCAGGATGTACCAGCAACATCTACAACAAGGAATGCCCATTTGCAAGACACCTAGATGCTTTTGACTTATGTGTCTGGGATCGATCATGTTAAAAAAATTTGCTTCTAAGCGAGTTGCTTTTGTTTCCTCTAACTTGTGGCTTCTTTGAGCTATCCTGTCAAAAGAGTGCTTGAAAGAAATTGACTACATGATACACTTCATTAAAAAAAAAAACAACTTGTATCTTCTCAATCAAAATATTCTGCTTAGCCATGTATGTCTTACCTGTTTCCAAAATTTTCAGAGTGTCCCTCCCAAAACAAAATAGCCCTCCGAGGACATAAAAAGGCCACTGATGCTGGTGTAACCCCACTCCAGCCCACTCTTGGATGAGTTTTCTACTGGATGGAAGAGTTCATATGTCCAGGTAGTGGTGAATTATTCACTGACACTCAGAAGAATGAAGGAGCTGAGATTTTGAGCTCGTTTTGGCCTGTGCAATTTTTTCATGCCCCCATTGTCCAATGGGCAAGAACTTGACCCATCTAAGTCAGTGTGCATTTTCCCCTTTCATCCAGTGCCCTAAGAATCCACATCTACCTGTATCAGGCAATGGGGATACAAAAGTGACTCGAGATTTGGTCTCAGCTGCAGTTCTTTTCAGTAATTTGGTAACTTATTAACTTTAGAAATAACAATATACCAGTGTTCATTACTTGTGACAAATACACCATACTCACTGATGTCAATAACAGGAAATACTGGGTGTGGAGTATATGGGAACTAACTGTACTATTGCAAGCTTTCCATAAATCTAACACTATTCTAAAACAAAGTCTATTTTATTTCACTTATTTATTTTTGAAGATTTTATTCATTCATTCATTCATTCATTCATTCATTCATTTATGACAGAGTGAGAGAGAGAGAGTGTGGTGGGAGGAGCAGAGGGCGAGGGAGAGACAGAATCCCAAGCAGACTCCACACCGAGTGTGGATCCTGATGTGGGGCTCTGTCTCACAATCCTGAGATCATGTCCGAGGCTGAAACCAAGAGTCAGATGCTCAACCAACTGAGCCACACAGGGGCCCCTAAAACAAAGTCTATTTTTTAAAAAAACCCAAAACCTCTCCAGAATTGACCAGTCTAACAAGGCCCATCCCGGTTTTCAAAAGAAGCATGGTGGGCTTTTCCACAGCTGGGTTACTAGAGAACAGGACTCTGGAGATTCTTCTCAATGGCGCTTTCTTAACAGCAACAGCTCTTACACTTCAGAAGCTGTGTTTTCCTGCAGCTTCTCATTGCTATTCAGCCTAAAACTCAGAAGGAGGACTGGTGGATCGCATCTCAGAGCAAGGTATAGCTGAAGGCTAAAGAAACTTGGAAGACCAAGTTGGTCAGGAGTTATGCCAACCTAAACTAATTTTTATTATTATTTCATTCAGGCCATTCAGGCGAAGGCAATAAGAAAAGGCTGCCTCAGATAACACACAAAAGTGAGCTGGAGAGGAGCACTTCCTCTTCTGGGATCTTTTTTTTTTTTTTTAAAGATTTTATTTATTTATCCGAGAGAGAGAGAAAGAGAGAGAGAGAGAGCAAGGAAAGAGAGAGAGGGAGAGAGAGATCACAAGCAGAGGGGAGGGGCAGAGGGAAAAGCAGGCTCCCCACTGAGCAGGGAGCCCAGCTCTGGGCTCCACCCCAGGACCCTGGGATCATGACCTGAGCTGAAGGCAGACGTTAACAGACTGAACCACCCAGGCGCCCTAGGATCTTATTTTTAAAAAGAACATCTGGTTTTCTAAATCCAGGGCACTTGATTTTGAAAATACAAGTAGCCACCAACTCATATGGACCTGCTTTTTCATGCAAATGGCTCTGAGAAACAGGTTCTGGGGCGGGCGGGGGACCGGCCATAAGACCAACCCTTCTCTTCAATACTAGTCGTGAGAGCTGCCCCCGGCCCCATCTGAGCTCCTCTCTAGGATTTTCTGGCTCTTCCCTTTCCCTCCATTCTCATTGCTTTGGTGCCCTCTTGACTGCCCTACTCCTCTGCAGCCCCACTCACCTGGCCCAACGTGGAAATGTCAGGATGGGGTGTGAGGGAAAATGAATAAAAAGCTCATTGCAACTCACTCCTCCCCACCCTTACCCCCAGTCAATGAGTTCTGACAAATATATATACCCGTGTCCAACCAGCCCCCAAATCAGGATACAGGACATTTCCATACTCCTAGAAGTTCCCAGAAGCTAGAAGTCACAAAACTGATCTCTGATGATAGAAGTCAGATCAGTGGTTGCTTGGGGTAGAGGAGGGAGAATTAACTGCAAAGGGATACAGAGGAGTTTTTAGGGTGACAGAAATGTTCTATAACCTGATCTGGGTGTATATGTTTGTCAAAACTGGTATCTATGCAAAATGGGTAGATTTTACTGTATGTCAGTTACATGTGAATAAGGTTGATTGAAAAAATTCTACTGATACTGTTTTCAAAACCCTGGTTATTCCACCAAGTCCTAGTTATTCACCTTTCTTGAAGCCTTTCTGGCTCTTTTGGGTCCATGGTGATCCCTTCCTCTCCTGGCTCAGACCCTTAGAGTCTGTACTGTTCACCTGGCAATTCAACCAGTGTTTCTGTGTGACTTAATGTTACCGCTTTTGATCTTTTATGAATTCATGAATTGTCTCCTCACTAGGTTATAAGAGCCTTGGGGCTAAGAAATGGTTTAATTTCTCACTGTTTCCTCTAAAGCATAAGGCTCATAAATGCGAAGCATCTGCAGACTCCAGCTACCCACTTGAGTGGTGCCAAGTGGACAGCATCAGCACTCGGGTGGCCAGGGCACAGCCACTGGAATGTGCACCCCTCTGGAGAAGAGAGTGATCCAGAGGGGGGCAAGGACACGTTGTGGGTGGCAAACCCTTAGCGGCCAATGAGCGCCAGCCCCATGCCCCACTCTGACTCTCATCTGTCACACTCCTCCTTCCTGAAAAACCCGGGTAATCTTTAGGCCTGCTTCAAGCTGTCATCTTGGGATCTACTGGCCTCATCACCTTGGAAATTCCCTTCATTTGCCTCATGTTGGTCTCCTATTTCCTGGACCTCATGCTTTTTTTTTTCTTTAGGTAGAGCACATCGTTCAGCCAATTGCCCTTGCCATAGGAATACAAGAACATATCTGGACGTGGGGCTCTAAGCAGCACCTAGCAACTTCAGAAACCCCAGGTCAGCACCTCCCCCTCAGAGCTGAGCCTCACACCAGTTTCCAGGGCTACCAGGATTTGCTGCAAACCCTCCCAGACCTTGGGGCCTAGTTCATGTCCTGATGACCTTTCGATTCAACATTTATTTAGTGACTATTAACTGACTGCCTACTGTGAGCCAGGTACTATTCTAGGCACTGGAGATATAGGGGTGGACAAAATAAACAAGAAGTCCCTACTCTGACTGAAGATATGATACTGTTGGGATGGGGGCATGACCAAAGATAATGAGCAAATGAACAAATAATAAATAGGATAGTGATGCATGAGATGAAGAAAATCAAACAGAGTGTGCTTGGACAGAGGTGGTGCTTTCTTGAGGTTGGGTTCAAGGAGAATCTCACTAAGGAAGTGATATCTGTAGGATAAGGAGACACCCATACTGAGATCTGGGGTAAGGGCATTCCAGGTAGAGACAACAGCAGATGCAAAGGCCCTGGGGCAGAATAAGCTCAATGAGTTTTGAAGGGCAGAAAGGAGCTTAGTGGGGCTGGAGCACAGTAAGGGAGCAGAGAATGACAAGTGAGCTCAGGGAAACAGGCAGAGATCAAATGATGTGAGGTCTCATGTACCATGAGAGCACTGGGATTTTATTCCAACTGGCACTGGAAGCCTTTGGGTAGTTTTAAGCCTATGCCCCACATCCTTCAAGGACCAAATTTTGCTTTTCATATATGGATTTTTCTTTTTTAGACCTAGCCTCCTGGCCAGGCTCTCTACTAGTATTCCTGGAAAATAGCATCTGCTGACAAGCATCAGTGCGGACCCCTGTGCTCCAGGATTCCCACTCCCTTCCTACTGGGGACCCATTTCATCACTTTGCCTTGGACCCTCCCCCAGAACCTAAACTAACACTTTTGGTTGCCCCACGTTCTCTGCAGCCAGACGAGACCCCTTTGGGCATCTGTACCAGCCTGCCCCGTCCTGCCTGCTGGCTCTGGTACCAGGCCTCATTCTGCCAAGTGCCCCAGGTCTCGAGCTACAGTGGCTCAAGGGGCCACAACAAAACAGGCATCCCTCCTCACAGGCCTCCACCACCCAACCAACTCACCTTCACCCAGGGTCTGCTTGAGTAAGTCGTGCTTGGCCTGTAGCTTAGTGATGAGGTTACTGCCGTTCACATATTCTTTAAATTTCTGTAAGACAAGGCACGTGGGCATTACAGACTGCAGGATCTTCGCCCCTGGAACCAACCTCTGGGCCGGGGAGGTCGAAAGGAGATGAGGTCACCCTCTAGGACTCCAGCATGGGGAAAAGAGGGGTCTCTGACCTGCCCCTCTGATCTTCTCCATCAGACCCCAGCTCTGCCGCGCATGGCCTACGCATTTCAGGCCAGTTTCGGGAACACAAAGAAATTGCAGGGGCAATGTGAGCAGTGAAAGGCACTTTTGTCAGGTGAGGACAGCGGGGGTCCCTAGCAGACGGCTTCTTTAGTCCTCAGGCCCTGCTGTGCTTCTGGGCCACAAGCAATAAAAATGGGAACCGTGTCTGGGGGCACGCAGCTGAGGCGACAGCGCTTTATCAGATCTGTCACAGAGAAGCCTCCTAATGAGCCTTTCTCTCATCTGGCCCCACTCTGGAGGAGGAGGGGCTTGGCAGGCCCCTAAAGACATTCCTGTTAAAATAACCTGAACTGCACTGGGGCATACAATTGTCTTCTTTTTACAGAGGAGACAGGTGAGGCTGGCATAGGGAACTGATTTGCCTAGGGTCCCTGCGACCCCCGGGGTGCTTCTCACTCAGGGGCCTTGTCAAGCATGACGCATTCCAGAGCAGAACAGAGGGACGAGAGCCACCAGAACAGAAGCACATCCACCTGTGCCCAAATGCAGCTGGGCCTCGGCCATCCCCTCCCTACACAAGTACCACACCGTTTCACCCAAAAACCCAGGCCTGGAGCCCCCTCTGCTGGGGCGTGTCTTTGCCAGACTATGAGATGCTGTCGATGGAGTCCACACCCAGTTGGTTTTTGGCTCCTGAGTGCCTACTGCTGGGCCTGGTATAGAGCCCGTGCTGAGAAACTTCGTGGGGGTTGACAAAGACGAGAGGGAAGAGAGACAATAAGCTAATAAAGAAAGTAAGATACACGACTGGTCCGCTACTGGTGAATGCCGTTGGTAAGAATAAGGCAGGAATGGGGGACTACGAGTCAGGGCAGACCTCATGGCAAAGTTGCCCTGCGAACCCAGGCCCGAAGGAGATGACGAAAGGGCCAGGGGGGTGGGTACACATGGGCACACGGGGGATGGAGCGTTCTCAGCAGATGGAACGGCAACTGCAAATGCCTGAAAATGAAGGCATAGGATGGTATCGTGGCCCCAGAGCTGCCAGCTAATTTCTCACAAAGAAATCCATTTTACTGCCCCAGCCAGAATGCTCAGAAACGGGCGCAGAGGAGCAAACAAGTGAACCACAGCAGCTCGGGACACCCCGATATATAAAGGAGCAGGTGGAAGATCCGCATCATCTCACTGCAGACAGGTGAGGGTAAAAGCCCCGGGGCGGGGTGGGGGGGCTGACTGTGCTCAGATAAGACAGGGGTCACCCCACCCTGGCACCGTTCTGGAACGGTGGGCTGGCAGGAGATGCTGGCGTCCTCTCTCCTCAGCCAGAGTCCTTCTTGGTTCCTAGGACCTTGCCTTCTGGTTATTAAGAACCACTCCCCCCTGTGCCTGTAGAGCACTGGGCAGTTTTTAGGCTTGTACCTTTGGTTCTCCTCACAAGCCTGGACAACAAAGGTAGGGGGCACCATCATTCCCATTCTAGCCAGAAGGAGACGGTTCAGAGCTGTGGCCGCTTAATGTAGCACCGTGAGCAGATGACTCCCTGCTCTGCTCAGGATAAACCGAGAGCAGCATTTCTCCAAGTGTGGTGAAGGGCAGTGGCTTCCTACCCGGCTGCGGAAGGGTCAAAATGCAGATTCCTGATCAAGAACACTGTAAGTCTAACTCCTAATTTTACATCTGAAGAAGATACCACAAAGGCTCAGACGCGTTCAAATTTCCAGGGCCCACCTCGGGGCAGGTGGTATTCTGGGAACCTACATTTTTAATAAGCTTCCTACATGATCCGAATGCACACTGTAGTTTGATGACAGCTCTCTGCACCCCCCAGGCTCTCTCCAGATGCTTCCAGTATTGACAACCTCGGCTCTTATCCCATGTTTTAACAGTCTGCCATAAGAAGCAGAGCTGAGTTCTGAGCAGGTATTTTCTCCGTCATGCCCTGCTGCCCCTGGTAGTTGAAGCTCTAATCCCAAACATGTAATTCACACCTTGGCGGGTTATTTACTGGTTAGTGGAAATTATACCCTAGGGCTCTGGGGCCCCTGCCTACTTTTTCCAAGCTTTATCTGGGCTTCATATGTGATCCATGATGGAGAGAATGCCATCAAGCTGTACTGATGTTTGCATTAAAAGGAATATTACATCCTCAAAAATGCCTAAAATAATGTCACGACATCAAGTCATGAAGTATACTCACCAACCACGTTGACAGATTAAATATTAAAACTAAAATAGAACATCCATGACCCTTAATCATGAACATGGGTGAATACTATCTTTTAACTTCAAGCAGGCCAGACCCCCTTCTCTGCTTCTACCACCCAGATTGCTTTGTTTCTGCTGCCAAAGGGAATTAATATTCATATACATCCCTTACTTAATCTTTGTAACCCATAAAATTTTCTTTGTATACACAGTAAGTAGGTCCTCAGGGGAAGTGTTGAAGCCCAGAAATTGGCATGGGCTGACTTGCTAAGACCAGCTTCATTTCTTTTCTTGAAAACAACAAAGTCAAAGTGTGATGCTTTAGGAAATGCTAGCCATGTTTTCAAGAAGGGATTTGACGAGGCCTATCACAAGATGGAATTGGATGTCAGAACTCGGTGGGTTTGTGGCTAGTTAAATGACCACAGTCTAAAAGTGCTGGTTAGTGGACCGACATCAGCCTTGGCACGTTTTAAACAACTCCATCTTTGGCCTTGGCCCTGGCATACTCCCTAGTTTTTTTATTTGACAAACTTTAAGGTGTGAAAGCCACACTCACCGACTCTGCAGACAACACAGAGTCTGAAGACACAGCACATATGTTGAGCAACTGGAACAAGATCTTGACAGTCTAGAGCCATGAACTAAATCCATCAAGATATGTTATTGGTACCAAACAGAAGACCTACCCAAGACATCACCTTTAGGAGAAAGATAGCCTGTTTTACTGACAGTACATAGGGAATAAAGATTTAACTGATATTTAACTTTAAAAAATATGTATTTTAAAAAATATATATAATCTTACTTATAAGAGATTATGAAAAATTACATGCCAACAAACTGAACAAGCTAGAAGAAATGGATAAATTCCTAGAAGTATATAACCTCCCAAAACTGAATCAGAAAGAAATAGAAAATTTGAACAGACTGATCACCAGCAATGAAATTGAATCAATCAAAAAACTCCCAACTAACAAAAGTCCAGTAACAGATGACTTCACAGGTGAATTCTACCAAACATTTGAAGAAGAGTTAATACCTATTCTTCTAAAACTATCCCAAAAAGTAGAAGAGGAAGAAGCTTCCAGATTCATTCTATGAGGCCACCATTACCCTGATACCAAAATCAGATAAAGACACTACAAAAAAGGAGAACAGGCCAATATCAATGATGAACAGAGATGGAAAAACTCTCAACAGAATACTAACAAACCAAATCCAACTATTCATTAAAAAAAAAAATCATTCACCACAATCAGGTAGGATTTATTCCTAGGCTGCAAGTGTGGTTCAATAGTCACTAATCAATCAGCATGATACATCACATCAACAGGAAAAGGATAAAAACATAGATGCAGAAAAAGCATTTGACAAAGTATAATATCCAGTCATGATCAAAACCCACATCAAAGTAGGTTTAAAGGGAATAGACCTCAACATACTCTAGGCCATATATGAAAAACCAATAGTTAATATTATACTCTATGGTGAAAAACAGCTTTTCCCATAAGATCAGGAACAAGACAAGGATATCCACTCTCACCACTTTTATTCAACATAGTACTGGAAGTCCTAGTCTCAGCAATTAGACAACAAAAATTAAAAGACAATGGAGTTAATAGGAGAAGGTATTTGCAAATGACATATCTGATAAAAAAAAATCAGTATCCAAAATATATAAAGAACTACAACTCAACATCAGAAGACAAATAGTCCATTTAAAAAATTATCAGAAGACATGAGCAGACATTTCTCCAAAGAAAGCATCCAGATGGCCGACAGACACATGAAAAGATGCTCCATATCACTTATCTTCAGAGAAATGCAAGTCAAAACTACAATTAGGTATTACCTCACACCTGTCAGAATGACTAAAATAAAAAACACAAGAAACAACAAGTGTTGGCAAGGATGTGAAAAAAAAAAACCCTGTGCATTGATGGTGGAAATGCAAACTGGTGCAGCCACTGTGGAAGACAGTATTGAGGTTCCTCAAAAAATTAAAAATAGAACAACCATTTGATCCAGTGGTTCCACTACTGAGTAATTTAGCCAAAAAATACAAAAACACTAATTTGAAAAGATATATGCACTGCTATATTTATTGCAGCATTATCTACAATAGCCAAATTATGGAAGCAGCCCAAGTGCCCATTGATGATGAATGGATAAAGAAGATGTAGTATATATATACGCACACACATGCACATGTACATGTATATATACACACATGTGCATATGTGTAACACACGTGTGCATGTGTGCACACACACTATGATATATTACTCAGCCGTAAAAAAGAATGAAATCTTGCCATTTGCAATAACAAGGATGGCTCTAAAGAGTATAATGCTAAATAAAATAAATCAGTCAGAGAAAGACAAATACCATGATTGCACTCATATGTGGAATTCAAGAAACAAAACAAATGAACAAAGGGCAAAAACAGAGGCAAGCAAAAAACCAGACTCTAACAACAGAAAACAAACAGATGGTTACCAGAGGGGAGGTGGCAGGGGGGATGGGTGAAACAGATAAAGGGGATTAAGAGCACGCTTAGCTTGATAAGCACTGAGTAATGTATAGAATTGTTGAATTGCTATATTGCACACCTGAAACTAATACAACACTGTATGTTAACTATACCGGAAATAAAAATTTTAAAATAAAAATAAAAACAAAACAAAAAGAATACGATCTCAGGACATATGAAAAGAAGGAGGTAGAAGATTATTCTGTGCCAGACAGCTGCTGACTTTAGAACAGGCACCAACAAAAAGAACGTGTTCGGGAAAGAGTCTAGGGCGCTGAGGCCACTCAAAATGAAAGCTGATGAGGAAGGATTTACAAAACCAGGTATGGTTAGCCCGGAGACATGAAAACCCAGCTCCCTACAAGCAAGCCAGAAACTGTCTTATGGAATTAGTCTCTCCGGGTTGCTCCAGAGAACAGGATCAAGATCAATGACCAGAAATCCTAGTGAAGCAGAGTTTTGAAGATAACAGAGATGAGGGAAGATATTATAATACCTACAGCCAACCACAGGCCAAAATGAAAGGGCTATTTGGGGAAGGAGGGAAATTTTCATCCTGGGGCTATTCAAGCAGAGACAGGATGACTTCTTGGTAGGGGTATGACTGAATGAGATCAAGCATCAGACAGAAGATTTGAGGTCCCTTACAACCCCCAAATTCTATGTTCACTAAACACATGTTGAACTAAAGCCCAAATGCCCCTTATCCTTGTTCTTCCTTGTCCCAACTGAATGGAATGTAAGTGATGTGGGATTTTACACAAAGGGTTTACAACTCACCAGCAATTTGCACAGTTCCCCCAGGGCATGGTTTCCAAGGCCCACACCCAAATTTAAGACACCTCAACATGACAAGCATACACTAAACTTTAGGGCTGTTACCTTGCCCCAGGCTCCATTTGCCATTTTCCTCATACCTTACCAATCACGACTCTCTGGTTTTTTCCTAGGTTAGTTACAAAAACCATAAATCCAAGATCCATGCTGATGCTTCCCACTGGAACTCATTTTTTTGCATTTTATAAAGCCAAGCCAGGCAACTTAATTTGGGAAGCATGTTGGGAAAATTTTAGCTCTAACTGACTCATGTGGTGTTGCTGGCTCCCACTAGCTTGGGCTGCTCCCCAAAAGTCACTGCCAGCAGGTCAGCAGACAGTGGGTTCTGGGTCTAAGACGCCACTTACTGTAAAATAAAACATTTCTGTTTCCTGCTGGTTGGCTCTCCTTTTGGCAATGTTGATCTTGCTCATGTAGGTCTCAGAGGCAGCCGACTTCACAGACTCTGTAGATCGACTATGCTGGAAGGCGTCGGAGACATCAAAGTCCTCCACAGTGAGCATGTCCTGTAAGGTCTGCATGGTGGCATCCAGGGTTTTTCTAACCTGGAGAAACACAGCGTGTCAAAAAAAACCCTTCCACCTCGGAACACCTTTGACACCTCAAAGTCCTTTTCCCCACTTTATTTCTTCCATGTAAAGCCTATAGGAAGTGGGCAGGACAAAGATGATCATTCCCATTATACCGACATGGAAAGTAAGGCCAGTGAGCTGGCTGGGGTGACAACCCACATTGCCCAATCTAAAGTCATTTCATTGGATTGCTTCTGCGGAGGAGAAACTTGGAGGATGTTGTGATGAACAAGGAACCTGGGTTCCTAAGTTTGGTTCTCTTTTCCTGATTATATGGCTCCAAACTAGCTCCTTCTATGGGAGACAGGTCTGCTGAAGAGGGATAACATTAGAAATACTCTCAGTGCTCATCCAAAGAGGAGAGGGGACGGAGTCTAGGTAGGATGAGGAGCCATCCTCAGTGGAGAGACTCTCTGGCTATCCACCCCTGACTTACCAGAAGGTTGACTGAGAAAAGAGAACTAGAGGAAGACCCATGCTGAGCCAGGCCTGCAGGACTTCAACTTCTCTCTTGAGCCAAGTGGGACCCACAGGAGGCTACACACGCGGAGCACATGAGGCCCGAACTTGCAACATCCCTTCACTGACTTGTGTCCTATACTTTGATGGGGGGTTACTCTGCAAACAGCGGGGAAACTGGGTCTACATTCGTTGTTTAATTCTTGTCACCCAGAGTCTTTCTTGTCACTCAGATCTCAACTTAAATGTCACGTCGTGGTGACATCAGAGCGCCCTGACTACTGTTCCTGACTTGGTGAACATCACTGTTTGATAGTTTGCATACCCATTTGTTGGTTTGTTTGCTTTTGTGTTTATCTATCTATTTTGAATATAATCCCCATGAGAGGAGGTACTATGGTGTCTTGTTTCACTCATTTTACTCTGTGTTGAGCACAGTGGTTAGAGCATAGTATGTGCTTAATAAATACTTGAATAAATATTCATTTGGTTAAATGAATACTTGTTAAATGTATAAATGAGCATATCAGTGCTTTCTAAAATAGCTTAACAGAAGTTCAGGTACAAAATTAAGCATTTCCATAGCTATAAATGGCCCATACAGAGGAACATTGGCTTCATTCTCTGTGGGGCCCTGATTTCCTATTTAAACCCCATCAATGCTGCTATGCATACAATGTTCCATGCAAACAACTGAAAATGCTTCAGGGGGAGGATGTAGAACACAAAGAAAGAAAACACTTTCTTCATCTCCTTTCTCTCCTCAGGTGTGCAACATAAATGCATAATTCCTTTCTGTATAACCTCCCCCCAGGGGCAGCTTTGATTCATTACCATCCTGAGTGACAATCTGTCTCATGTCTGTCCTAGCTCTGTCCTTTGTGGAGACACAGCAAACCAGCCCTCCCTGCCCGGAACAGCCCTCTTGAGATGTGAAGGCAGGGACCATGACTGCCCATCTCCAGCTGTGATTGCACTCCTCAGTGATAAACCTGCCCAAGACTTTAGGTGACATTCCCCTCACCCTGGTGTCCTTTCTCCAAGGGGTTTCCAGCTGGTTGACATCCTCCCTGCATAGAGGCATCCAGGCTGGAATAGGATGTTGCCCATCTGGCCTCCTCCGTCCACATCGAAATAGAACCACCGCAGCTGGTGTTTCCATTTGTACGCTCCCAGTGGTGATCATGTGTCACCAGCTCTATGGGAGGTGGGCTGGCCACGATAAGACAGAAGTTCCTTGGAGCTCAGGATCCATGACACATGTAGTGTGCCCCAGCTTATTTCATTGTGTGATTTAAAATACCTGTAACTATCTTTGATGATAAAAATAACACAAACTCAATGCAGATACTAGAGAAAAGAATAAGAAGGAAACAGGTATCACCTGTAATTCTTCTACCCAGATATAACCACAATGAACATTTCTAAGTATTCCCCTCTGGGTTTTTTTCTTGTGAATGAACACAGACACACGGCTCCTACTCTAGTTTTCCATCCTTAGGATAATACTGAATACAGAATTCTACTTGTTTTTCTTTAATATCTGGTGAGCTTCCCCCCACGCCATTAAAGATTCTTGGTGTGCCCAGCTTTAACGGTCATGTAATAATACATCTTTTTTTTTTTTTAAGATTTATTTACTTTAGAAAGAGAGGCAGAGAGTGTGACAGTGGGGGAGGGGCTGAGGGAGAAGGGGAAGAGAATCTTAAGCAGGCTCCATGCCCAGCACGGAGCCCAGTGTGGGGCTTCATCTCTCAACCTATGAGATCATGACCTGAGCTAAAATTAAAATTAAAAGTCGAATGCTTAACCGACTGAGCCACCCATGCACTCCCTCCCCCAAAGTGTAATAATCCATCTTACAGATGAACCCTAATTTCTTATGCGTTCCATGGCCAGAGTTCCAGCACAAGCTGGGCCTTCGTCAGGAAATCCCTTGCAGAGCAGAGGGGCCCACTCACCTCCTCATTCTCTATCTTGAGAGTGGCCAGTCTGGACTGCAGCTGGTGGTACCGCATGAGCAATTCCGTCTGGACGGGCTGTTGAGCGCTGACCTGGCAGACCTGCGGAAAGGACAGCCACCACCTGAGGTTGCCCTGGGCTCTCATCACCTGTGTGGAGCCACGGCCGGGGCCACCACTGACGTCCCTACCAACAGCCGAGGAGACAGACCTGGAAAGGTGAAGTGCCCTGCCCAACCTCACAGAGCCTGCACCTGGCAACACCAGACGGGAACGGGGGCTCTTCCTCCTCCGAAGGCCACCCTCTGGCATTGCAAGTTATGGCCTCTCGGTCATGGTCTTCCAGGTGTGCACAGCCCTTGAGGGTTTACCAAGAGCTTTAATGGAATCTCATTAAGTGAGACTAGTTCACTTCAAGGCAGGAATTTGTGGTAAGAAAGCCACGGCCTGACAGACGCCAATGAGAAGAAGCATGAGTGGAAACAATCAGTGGAGCTCCTCCTACTGCCCAGCAGGAAGGTGCTTCGGTGAGGCAGGAGCACTCTCACGGGGTGCAGGAGGGGCAGGTGGAAGGGAATACTGTTCTCCCCACAGCCACTCCCCTTGGGGCTCTGCTACTACCCTGTGGGCCGGGCCACCTGGTGCGACTCAGGTGAGAGCATAAGGGAGCGTAGGGCTCTGTGACTGACTAGTTATTTACCACTAACTAGGCAGTCTTCAGTGGAAACACTGAGGCCAGAATTTTCAGGTCCAGATGATGGGTCTGGACGCAATGGCTGAGGGATGGGCCAGAGGCTGGGGGGGGGCGGCCACAGAAGGCCTCTCTTTTCCAAATGAAGAAAGTAGGGAGGGATGAAAAGGAACAGTTCAAGGAGCCTTTTGCATAAGGGACTTGGTACAATTGGAGGAAGCAGCGTGCTGCTCTGCTCTGCGGCCAGTACCAGTCCCTTCCCCCAGGTACTTATTTATCTATTCTGGAACACGGCAAGGAGCTGAGCAGCACAAGCTCTGAAGGGAGCGCAGCTGGCGGTCTGCCTCCTGGACTGGAGGACAGGCAGCGCCCTGGACAGAGCAGCTGAGGTGAGGCCCAGCCTCCCGTGATCTGAGGTCACCCGAGGGAAGCCCAGGAGATGCCTGTGTGGCAATGCAGGACTCCCTTGGGGTCCACACATGACTGGGAAGGATCTGAGGGAGAGTGAAGGTCCTGCAATTCTGCAGGCGAGATACTTCAGCCAGCAAAGTTAGGATATTCATGGTAAACGCCTCAGCTGGGCAGCCCCTAGACCAAGAACTTGACCACAGGCCACTGAGACAAATGTCCTGCGTGTGAATGGGGGCTGGCGTTCCCCTCCCACCGATGTTCTGGAAGCACCTGGAAGAAGAGACAGAAGCAGCCTCCAGCATGGGCTCCTGGGAGAAACCTACCTCATCCCCCATGTGGGGCTGGAACTCAAACTTGAGCGGGGGACAGAAGACCTGATTGCACATGTCCATGACGGTGTGCTTGTCACTTCGGGAATCCAGGTTGTCCACCGCATTCTCGATGACATCCAACCCCTCGTGGCGAGAGGTCTCCAGGTTGTACTCGGCTGAGAGGTAGGTCCGGAAGGTGCGGGCCAGGCTGGCATGAAAGCCCAGATCACAGCACTTGGAGAGAGGCACACAACAGAAGGGTGCAGGTAAGGGCTGTCACGCGGAGGTGGGGCTGCCAGCATTCCCTTTCCCATCATGGTGACTTAAGATGACCTCCCATTCCACAGTCTAATCTTTCATCCTGGAGGCACTCTCTGGAATCCTACTGCACAAATCACCCCAAAGCCTTCAGCGGGAGCTGGGGATTGTGATTTGGGTAGCAGCAGAACTTCTCTTAGCTCCCCAAATTCATCACATTCTTTTTCATCTCTAGGTCTTCACACATGTATTCCCTCTGCCTAGAATAGGGTTTCAGTTTAGAGGTCACTCCCTCCAGGAAGTCTTCCCTGATGTTCTCCCCATTCAGAGTTTATGTCAGGCGTCCCTCCTCCGGGGGTCCCTCCACCTCCCTCAATGGGACACATGTCACTTGGCTTTGCAGTTGCCTATAAATACGTCAGGGGAGCTGACACAGCACAGGGAGCTCCATGAGAGCAGACCCACAGGTTCTTGTCCATTGCAGTGGCTCAAGACCTAGGGCTAGTAAGTGCTCAAGAAAAAGCTGGTAACTGAAAAAAGGAGAGGACTGTAAAAAGTGAAAAGTTGTGAGAAAGAGGAAGGGTCTGGCCTCAGGCATGAGAAGGCACGGGCAGGGCTGAGCAGCAACCTCTCCTGGGGATGGTGGCAATGGGTCCCTTCTGTAGCCATGGAAAAGCATTGGCCCTCTCGTTCCCTGACAGGACACGGCAGAGGAAAAGGATCCATCCAGCAGTCTGAAACCTTTCCTGAGCATCTGGGCCAGATCCCTGTCTGCGTGGGATGGGCAGGCCGCAAGCAGCAGTCCCCACTCCAGTGCAGATGATACGGAAGCTCTCCATGATGATGCCACTCATGATGCTCTTTCTCCAAGTCCAGCTTCCCCCCTCCAGCGTGAGCTATACAGCTGCTACTCAGGAGTCAGTTCCCATTCTTTTGCTAAAACTGCCTGATTTCTCCTACGATAACATCCCCTAAACATATAAACAACTATATCACCCTGGGAAACCATCCAGGGCACGAACTGTGTATGATCACCCCTGCATCCGCAAACCCAGCAAAGGGCCTGGGGTAGAGGAGGGTACTTGAAAAGTGCAGGTGGAATAGATGCTTGCCTGACCTAACCACGTAGGCCCTACAAGAGGCCCACTCCCACCGACAGGCGTGGAAACCACAAGGTGACACTCATCTCCCAGGCCCCAAAGGCCCATTACCCTGCCCCACCATCAGGGCTCAAGGGACAGGCACATCAGCTTCAGACAAGGGTCAGACTGGGTATGGGGCCCTGTTTTGTCCCAGACTCGCCAGGTGCTCACGTCGATAAGGTCGGAGACATCGTGGATGTAGTATTTGCTGATAGCCGCATTGGTGGCCGCCAGATTCAGCAAGTAGTCATTCCGGGCCTTTGTGCATTTCAGCTTGTTCTCAGAATACTTGGCCTGCCTCTGGAAGAAGAACAGAGTAGAGGTAAGAGCTGAGGCACTGACCTGGCTCTGGTCCTTCTCTCAAACCCTCTTTAGGCTCCATGTTCCCCAGCCTTCCCTGCCCTTCCCTTAAGAGGCCAAGTTCACTCACGCCTCCAGGCCTTCAGGCTCATTCCCTCTGCCTGGCAAGCCATCCTTCCAAGTCCCTATGTGACCTGCTTCTTCACATCCTTCACATCCAAGGTCATGTGGTCAGAGCGACCTCTTGTCTGGAAGCGAGTCTTCAGCAACCACAGTGCCCCTCCCCCTGTGTTCCCTTCCCCTGCTCTATTTTTTTCATTTATTTAATCCCTGTTCGATTTTTAGTGATTATTCTCATTTTAATTTACTTTTTTAAAGACGATATTTTTAGAACAGTTTTAGGTTCACAGCAAATTTGAGAGGAAGATACAGAGACTTCCCATCTACCCCCCCACCCCCACACAGGCATAGCCTCCCCTATCATCAATATCCCCCACCAGACGGTACATGTGTCACAACTGATAAACCTACAGTGACACACCACAGTCACCCAGAGTCCACAGTTTACATTAGGGCTCACTCTTGGTGGTTTATATTCTATGGGTATAGGCAAATGTATAATGATATATTTATCCATCACTATAATATCAAACAGGGTAGTTTCCCTGCCCTACAAATACTCTGTGCTCCATCTCTCCATTGCTCCCTGCCACCTAACCCCTGGCAACCACTGATCTTTTTCCTGTCTCCATAGTTTTGCCTTTTCCAGAATGCCATCTTCGTTGGAATCATACAGTATGTGGCCTTTTCAGATTGGCTTCTTTCACTTAGTAATATCCATTTAAGGTTCCTCCATGTCTTCTCAGGGCTTGCTAGCTCATTTCTTTGTAGCACTGAGTAACATTCCATTGTCTGGATGTACCACAGTTTACTTATCCATTCGCCTGCTGAAGGACTTCTTGGTCGCTCTATTTTTCTTCATAAGTATTTTTCACCATCTGAAATAATATTTTTTACCTCTTTGTTGACTTGCTGGTGTCCACCACTAGAAAGTAAGTTCTGTAAAGTCAGGGACTTGATCTGCCCTATTCATCACTGGGCCTGTAGCACCCTGAACTCTCTGCACAAAGTAGGCATTAAGCACTTTTCACTGGCTCTCTGGACACGAATTGTGGGAGAGGCGGAGTGGGCAGTTAGAGGTGCTAGTCTTGGCCAGGAGCTGGACAGCTTCCCGGGGAAGCTGCTTCTGTCCTGGGCCAGATGGGGCAGGTAGAGGTCAAGAGAAAATGGTTGGAGAACTGTCCACTTGTCCCTTTCAGGTGATGAGTCCCATTCAGGACAGAAAAACAGCTCTCCTTAAAGAGCAGGCTTTTCCCTCTTCACATAGGCACTCTTAAACCCTCCTTATTCCAGGGCACCTGAGTGGCTCAGTGGGTTAAAGTCTCTGCCTTCGGCTCAGGTCATGATCTCAGGGTCTTAGGATCGAGGCCCACATCGGGCTCCCTGCTCAGCAGGGAGTCTGATTCCTCCTCTCTCTCTGCCTGCCTCTCTGCCTACTTGTGATCTCTCTCTCTCTGTCAAATAAATAAATAAATCTAAAAAAAAAAACAACAACAACAAAAACCAAACCTTCCTTATTCCAAGCAAAACTGTGGAATGGCCCAAGTGTCCAGTGATGGATGAATGGATAAAGAACACACACACACACACACACACACACACACACACACGAATATTATTCAGCCATAAAAGGAATGAAATCTTGCCACTTGCAACAACATGGATGGATCTAGAGGATATAATAAGTGAAACAGAGAAATAGTGAAATAGAGAAAGGCAAATGCCATATGATTTTGGTCATACGTGGAACTTAAGAAACAAAACAAACAAAAAGAGACAAACAAAAAAACCACAACTCTATAGCAAACAAACTGGTCATTACCAGAAGGGAGGTGGGCTGGGGATGGGTGAAATAGGTGACGGGGATTCAGAGTACACGAATCATGATGAACACTAAGTAAAGTACAGAATTGTTGATTCATTATATTGTATACCTGACACTAATATGCTGAATATTAACTACATTGGAATTAGAATTTTTAAAAATTTAAAATTTTTTAAAAACCACCTTTTTAATTCCAGATCTAGTCCTCCTAGCTATTTCGTAGAGATGCTTCTATGTCAACCTTTGCATTCTCTTCAGAGATCTCCTCTGACCTTTCCCCAGGGTCCACCTATGTGGGAAACAGACTTCTTCTGGTAGTTACAGTCCTATACCAGCCATGCACCCACCCCCTCACAGAGTTTTGATACTCCTCACCCATTCCCAGGGGGCTATAATCACCCCCAGACCACTTTCAGCCCTCATGGATTCATCAGATTTTATACCTAGAAAGGATACTAAATGTCTCTTAGTTTAATTCACCCACTTCACAGATGAGAAAATGAAAACCAAAAAGTAGTAGCTGTGGGGCACGTGGCTGGCTTAGTAGGTTGTGTGACTCTTAATATGAGGGTCATGAGTTTGAGCCCCATGTTGGGTGTGGAGACTACTTAAAAAAAATCAGCTTGTCCAAAAGCCAAATGGCTAATTAGCATGTAACTGAATGAAACTTAAGTCTCCAGACCTCCCAGTCAATGGTCTCTCTTCCCTTCTATTTATCCCCCATATTGTAGTTCTCTAATTCCCTGCCTTTATTTATTTATTTATTTATTTATTTATTTATTTATTTATTGTATATTCACAGAGTTGTACAATGATCACCACTGTCTAAATTTAGAACATTTTCATCAACCCAGAAAGAAACCCTCTACCCATTAGCAGTCACTCTTCATTCTCCTCGGCCCCAGCCCCTGGCAACCAATACTCTACTTTCTGTCTCTATGTATTTGTCTGTTCTGGACATTTCATATAAATAGAATCATACAATATTGTGACTGGTTTCTTTCACTTAGCATATTGCTTTCAAGGTACACTGTGTTGTAGTCTGTATCAGCACTTCACTCCTTTCTCTGGTTGAATAATATTCCATCGTATGGCTAAAACATTTTACTCATCCAGATGAACATCTGGATTGTTTCTCCCTTCTGGCCAATAATGCTGCTAGGAACATTCCTGTGTAGGCTTCTGTGTGGGTGTATGTTTTCATTTGGGTGGATACCTATGAGTAGAATTGTTGAGTCACAGGTAACTTTATAGTTTAACATTTTGAGGAACTGACAAATTGTTTTCCGAAGTGGTTGAACCATTTTAAAAAGTACCCTCGGGGCACCTGCGTGGCTCAGTGTGTTAAGCCTCTGCCTTCGGCTCAGGTCATGTTATCAGGGTCCTGGGATCGAGCCCGGCCTCAGGCTCCCTGCTCAGCAGGGATCCTGCTTCCCCCTTCTCTCTGCCTACTTGTAATCGCGCTCTCTCTCTCTCTCTCTCTCTCTCTCTGTGTCAAATAAATAAATAAATAATCTAAAAAAAATAAATTTCCCTCAAGCAACATATAAGGGTGCCAATTCCTCTGCCACTTCACTAACACTAGTGACTGTCACCTATTTTTATTTTAGCCAACCTAGTGGGTATGAAGTGGTATGTCACTGAGGTTTGGATTATATTTCCTTAATGACTAACAATGCTGAGCATCTTTTCATGTGCTCTTTGGCCACTCATTTAAGGTCTTCAAAGAAATCTCTATTCAAATCCTTTACCCATTTTTTATTTGGGTCTCTATCTAATTATTGGGGAACTTACTTTTCTTTGCCTTTGGGAATTACCCTGGAACCTTACTTTATTTGCTATGGTTACTTTTCCAGCTCACCTAGGCCCTGGTGAACTTTGTTTCCACTCAATATATCATTTTCAAGAGCTTTAGGATCATGTAATCACAAAACGAGATGTGGAAAAGCCCAAATAAATATCTGGTGCAATGTCTGGCACATAGAAAGAGCTTGGGAAATGTGTACTGATGGCATGGAATGAATAAATGCAGAGAATTCAACAAGAAAATCATAGCTTTTACACAGAAAGAAACCTTAGAAGTAACCTGGTCTAGGATAACAAAAGCATGTGCACTACCCCTCTAAATTCCCTGGCCATCGCAGAGGTCGTTAACTGATCACAGCACTGTTTTTAACTAATGCCTGGAGGGGCTTCACAATCTTCAACACAGAGCTCTGGGTGGCTACTACCCATCAATCGGAGTTGACCTGGGAGAGGAGAGTCATTTGCCATCACCATCAGATTTTAAAACCGAGGCTCAGAGAAGTACCGTAAATGTCGCACTTTCAAAACTCCCAACTGCGTGATTACAAAACGAGCACTCATTTCACTGTGCCCTACTAAAGTACTTACTTGTCCAGCACCAAGACACAGTGATTGTAAATCTTCCATCTTGGGCTTGCCAGTGGCATTTTGGAATGGGTTCCTCACTGGGTTCCCAGGTGCTGGTTGCTGGCCCAGTGCTGTTTTCCTCTTATTGGGACCAGTTCAGCCCCAACCAGCCCTCCAGCCACCAATATGGCCACCTGAGCAAGCCCCCGCCCCCACAAATGCCTGGTGATACCTGCCCATCTGAGAATGTGCTTGCTGGGCCTGAGTCTTGTCACAGTTCAGCTCTATTGTCAGCTGAGCACTTTCCTGCCTGTTGATCCTGGCACAAGGCCAGGCCTAACAAGTGCCGGCGAGGCCTGACCAGCCCTGCTTCCTCCATGACACTAACCTCCAAGAGCGCACGTGCTGGCACCATGCTTCTATCCCACACCCCTCAGGGTGCGGAGGGGGAAAGTCGAGGCTGTCAGCAGGGAGCATGCACCTGCTTCCTGCCCTGCCCTTGATTTTTCCTAGGCCCTCACTTACCTTCTCCTTCATCTTCTCGATCTTCTTCACAGAGCTGCGGCGCTGGGGCCGGTCCTCGTGCCGGAGCAGGTTCATGCTGAGGTCTCCTGACTTGTTGAACTGCTTCTCCTCCTGCTTCTCAGCCTCCTTCAGCTTGCTTTCTGCACTGATGCTCTCTGCGTGGTACATGTGGTAGGTTTTCATGACCTGGGGACACACACGGGCAGGAAATCAGCAGCCTACCCAGCCCAGCATGCAGACCCGGTGCTCCCAGCCCGCTTCGGGTTCTGCGTGCAGGTAAGCTGGATCCTGCCCTCTTCCCACCACATGCTCTGAGCTCCCCATGGTGCTTCACTTGCACACAAGGTCTGCGGACTGGAAATGATGATGACCATCAGTAGCAGCCTCACTGCCATTATCATCCCCAGCAACATCATGAAGTCCTTACCAAATGCCAGGAACGGATGAGTGAATTTAAAAGCCTCCACGCATCTGGGGATCTCAGAGGTGATAGGACATACTTGGCCCTCCCTCAGCAGACCTCTTTGGCCCTGCCAGCCATGATTCTTGTCGAGGGACAAGAATCCTCCTCCCCCCGGGGTCACTGGGAAGCCCCTTCCTCAGATTCTCATGCAACTTCCATGGGAACATGAAAATCGTTTTCTCAGCTGTTTCCTCATTGGCCTGCAAATGGCTCTGTCCCCAAAAGGAGTATCACTGGATATACTAATTGCTATTCTGTGCTTTTTGAAATAAACTTATCTTGGCTGTACAATGAAAACGACACTTTGCTCTTCTACTCCCACAGTAAAAGTCAGATAGTGTTGTAACAAGGGAGTTTTTGAGATACAAGAAATCCTAGACGTATTTAATCCAACCACCAAATTTTACAAATAGGGAAACTGAGGCCCAGAAGGGCAAAGTGGTTTATCCACAATTGTACAATATCATCGGTGTAATCTCCAAACTTTGCATCAGTGGGGGCAATACCACACTCAAGCTACAGAACTCTTTCACTACCCCACAAAGATCCCTACCCCCTCCCCCAGCCCCAGACAATCACTGATTTCCGTTCTGTTGCTGTAGTTGAGTTTTGTGTGTTCTAAAACTTCATCTACATGGAACCAAGGCATATAAATTCTTTGGGGTCTGCCCTCTTATGTTCAGCATAATTTTTCTACCATGTTGTATCAGTTTTTTATTGCTAAATAGTATTGCACTGTATATCTATATCACTATTTATGTATTTATTCATATGTTAATAGTTACTTGGGTTGTTCACAGTTTGGGTCTATCATGAATAAAGCTGCTAAAAATGTTCATGTATAATTCTTTGTGTGGACACATGTTTTCATTTCTCTCAGGTAAATACCTAGGAGTGGAATGGAGGGTCATATAGCAAGAGTACATTTAAACAAATTAAAAATCTGGTCTCTGACTTTTAATCCACCACTCTTTCTACTGTATCATACCATTTCCGTAATTCAAAATCATTTTCTCAGCAGGTATAAAGAGTTTGGGCAGCCTTAGAGCAAGCTGGGCAGTCCTATACGAACAGGACTCTATCTCCCTGTCCCCAACCCTCCCTGTGCCATATCAAGTTTACGATCATCATTCTGTGCTAAGAAACACAAGAAATTTCTGGATTCCATGGCTCCTGAGCCTTGTTTGTTCTCTTCTCCTATTGTTTGGATAATTACAGCAGCTAAAAGAGCAGAGGCTTCCACTTGGGGCTAGGATACACTCCTGCCTAATGGGGCCCTTTAAATCAGAGAACTTGGAACGAATTCCTGGCCAGTATTATAACCTTATTCATTCTCATATGAAGTCCTGTGAAGTCAGTTTATTACAGTGAAAAATTATTCTGTAACTCTTACCATTAAATCACAGCATTGATCTGTTGCACAGAAAGCAGGCCAGGAGTTAATGGGGGGAGGGGGCATCTGTTGTAGAACATGGTAGGTATTGTAGAGTGTGAACTCTGGTACAAATGTCCGGGCTAAATCCTGATGGTGCCACTTACCAGCTGTGTGACCTTGGGAAAGTCACGGAACCTCTCTGACATCTGCTTCCTCATCTGTAAAATGGGAATAACCATGCACCTACCTCATAGACTTGTTATGAAGACTAAATGAGTTCATTTAGGTAAAGTGCTGAGAATAACACCTGCCACATTGTAGGAGCCATGTAGACATCAGCTGCTACCACCACCACCACCACCACCACCACCACCACCATCATCATCATCACCCCTGATTTGGGCTGAGGATTTGAGAACCTTGAATTTACTTGCTTGACTTCAGGAAAATGCTTACGAACCCAAAAGAACATTAGCTAATGTGCAAAATTTTATTCTATACCATGTTTCTCCCTTCCTCTTTCATCTTGAAAACCTTCCCAAATTTCAAAACAATAAATGAATAAAAAATGCAATCAACTTTTCTTCATTGGTCTTGGTGGAAAACCTCTTCCCTGAATTCCCTCTATGGCTGATTTTTTGAGTTGCCCTAAGGCCTCTAGAGATGCCATTCTCCGTGATTTCACCCACTCCTTATGCCAGTTCCACTAAGCTTATTTCCCAACTCAGTGCACCAAAGTGTGCCAGATCGACGTATTCTCGACATCTAGTGGCCAAAAGGAATGACTGCAGGCTTACAGGTAACCAAAGCAATTGCCAGTTTTTCAACCATCTTTATGCCAGGGCTCCCCCAACGTCACGAGGCTAAGACTTGGGAATGCCTGCTGAAGTCTGTCGCTCAGACCCCTACCTTTCCATTCTCAAAGCTTTTCTCTTTTCCTCCACATTCACAGGCACCACTGGTTTCTTTGCTTCTCTACCATGCTGCTGGTGGTGTCCATTTCTGGACTCACCACTTTCTGGGTTCAATGATTTCTGCTAAAGCCACTTTTTCTGTTTCAGCTGCTGAAGTCTGCTTATCTCACCATTAATCTATCATCTGTGCTGAACGGTTCAGAGGAAGAGAGAGCATTTCTATATGCAATTAGATCTTCCTGTCCAATCATCCATGCATCCATCCGTCTATTCACTCAAGGTCAGCATCCCAGCTGGGTGTTCTCAGCCTCCCACATTTCCCTTTGCCTGTTTTCCACTCGAACCACAGAGTACTCTTCCTGCTCGGCAACAAACCAAGCTTCCCAGTACATTCTCTGAACCGAGGTGCAAAAGTCCCATGCTTGGAGAACGTTGCCAGAGGACTCTGGGGCCAAACTCTCAGTGATCCAATTGGTAATTCCTGATACTAAGAAAAATAATGAACTTGATTGCCCAGGGTGATTTATATTTGACAGCTGCCACAGAAGAGTTTATCTGGGGACCTCTCAGAAATGAGTCTAACTATATCCAGAATCCTCTAGATGTTTCCTTTATTTAATTACCTGAAACACAGGCTTTAGTATGAAAGATCCTTAGCTCAATAGCTTAGAACAGTCTGCTCAATATTACCAGTCCAGGATGTGCTAAATAATATTTAAACTTATCAATTGCTTCAGAGTTTGCAAACCTCTTTTTTTTTATTATCCCTAAGGAGCATTTCAATTAATCTTTACCCCAACCCTTGGAGGCAGTATGGTACCAATAAAGGAGATAGCAGCCAACATGCCCAGCCTTGTTCTAAGCACTATACATATATTAACTCTTCTACTTCTCACAAAAACCCTAGGAGGTAGACACCACATGACCTCAGCTTTACAGATGCAGAAACCACAAAATAGGGATGAAGGGATTCTCCACCCCACAAGAACTCAGGAGACTTGCTTTTGAGACTCAGTCCTCCCCACAAACTTGCTGGGTGATTGTGGCAGTGGCTTATCCTCTCTGTGCTGCCTGGTAGAGACCAGAAGGAGGGTGGATAGGAAGGTGCTCTGTAAGTTGTGACCATAAAGTGACTGGCTGACAACAGTGTCGGGGCTGGGAAGGGAGTGGAAGTGGATGCAAGAGTTCAGCTGAGGCCAAGGTACTGAGACCCAGCCTTCAACCTGGCACCTCTGAAGAACACCTCAGAGGCACCCACCTGGCTTAATGCCTGGGTTAAGGGGATGTTCACATTCCAGTGCTCCAGACTGTATCAGGGAGCCCACTTGGAACAAGTCTAGCACAGGGTGAGAAGGACCCTGTAGGCACATATAAATTGAGACCACTGTTCTTGGACACAGATCAGTTTCATACATTCTCAAAAGGCTCTCTAGACATCTTGGTGTATTAACCCATCATCGAAAGAAACTGGGGCTCAGAAATGGCAAGTGAATTGTACAAAGTCACATAGCAAGCCAGATAGCTAGGACTTTTGAGCTGTGGACACTGCTGTTTGTAGCAATTATGCTGCTTTTGGCCTCATACACTCTGATTTTGCATCTTCCCAAATCCTCAGATCATGAAAGCAAGAAAGTATCATATGTATGGTCCTTCAGACCCTCATTTAAATGCAAAAGAAGCCAAAGGAAATATGGAAGTTGATACCATCAAAAGGGGGGGGGACATGCTAGGGCAAGATAAGAATCCCTTGCTTTACAATAGGTTCTCAACAATGAAGTCCACACGCACTTCTTCTGCCCCACAGGAGGGCTATCTCTGAACCATCCAAGAGCTGTGTATGGGGGAAATCCTGGGCCAGTGCATGCCAAAGACATCCCTGAAGGAAAAGTAAGTTCCCAAGTTTCAGTATGACCACTATGTTCTCTCTCAAACTTATAACTGCTATCTGATTTGCTCATTTCGCATGTCTACACACTGTCTCATGGCAACTAGAGTGCAAAGTCCAGAGTGCCAAGACCTAGTTCATGAACATATTCCCTGTACTAAAGGAGAGAGTGGTGTTAGTATAGCAAGTATCAGTATATATTTGCATGAATGAATTAATGAATGACAGCTGGCTGGGTATGTAGGTGGAAGGACTGATCGATGGAAGGAAGAACAGATAGGGAGATGGATGAATGGACAGAGGGGAGAGTGGGTAAACGGATGGATGGATGGAAATAACAGAGGAAAAAGAAGAGGGAGAATAAAGTGGGGGAGATACAGTTCTACTGCCTTCGACCCTGGTGAATACATTTGGAGGTAGGGAGACAGCTACATCTTGGATCAATATTTATTTGTTCAGTATTTGTTCAAATATTATTCAAATATTTGTTCAATATTTACTGAACAGCTCATTATGTGCTAGGTACAATAGTAGGAAATACTATAGTGTTAAAGACAGACAGGGTCTTCACCATCACAGAATACACTCTCTAGAGGGGACATGGACAAGTTTACAAGCTATTATCACATGGTGTAACAAGTGCTGTGATAAGGGAAATATAGGGTGCTAAAGGATGGCTTTCTGGAGGAAGTGTCATCTAAAATGAAACTTGAAGGCAGTCACCTGGGTAGCTGAGTTGCTTGAGCAACTGCCTTGGCTTAAGTCATGATCCTGGGGTTCGGGGGAGCCCCACTCCCCATGTGGGGCTCCTTACTTAGCAGGCAGTCTTTTTCTCCTACTCCCTCTGTCCCTCTGCCTGCTTGTGCATGCTTGCTCTCTCTCTAATAAATAAAATCTTTAAAAAAAAAAACAAAAAAACAAACTGAACCTTGAAGGAAGAGTAGCTGGTACCGTGTGAACAGGGCAGGGGCAGGGGTAGGATATACCAGAAAAAGGGAGCAGTGTGAGCACTAAGCCCAGAAAGCACAGGAGTCAAACAGGTTTGAGGAACAGCATACAGGTAGAAGTGTATCAGGTGTTTGCCTGAGTACTAGCCAACGGAGTCACCTCCATATTCTCCCCAGACACTCCCCCTCAGTGAACACCCGTTGTTTTTCTCTGCCTGGGATCATCCAGTCCTCTTCTTTCTAGAACAGCTTCCCAATTTTCTTTGAGGAAATCCCAAAAATTCTCCTCCAGTGTTCCAGAGACTGCCACCTCCCTCCAATCCCAGGGGTGGGCATGAGACGCATAGTAAACACTATGTTAACCTGACCACAGTGATTGGAGCCCACGATCCCAGCCAGGCCAATCAGAGACAGCCGGGGCTTTGAGGGAAACGCTGGGAAGGGTATATTAATTTTCCACCAGGAGGCACAGAGCTGATAGAAAGTGACTTTGTCACCCCATGGGAGAAGCCTGCCTGATCATGAAGACATCAAAGAGGAAAGCAAAGGGATAGATGGACGGTCGGACCGATGAAAGGAAAGAGGGAAGGAGGACAGGGATGTGAACCAATTTCCAAAATAGACCTACAAAAGCAAGATGCAGAACTGCAGGTCCCATTGTTACCACCTGCATAAAAATAGGGGGGGGCAGGACACACCCATATGTATATGCCTATTGATGAAGCAGACATCTCTGTGAGAAGGTACTGCTGAACTAGAAACCAGGAACCAAGGTTGTATGGAGTAAGGGGCACTTGGGTAACAGGAGACCTACTTCTGTGTAATTCTGTACTGTTTAATCATTGCTTTTTACAGAGTGCACGTATTATCCACTTCTAAATTTTTTGAAAGGGAAAGTGCCTCTGGCTGGAATATGGAGTATGTATAACACACAACAAGCCTCAGCGATGGGAGAACGGTCAGCAGGAGATTGCCCTTTTTCAGGCAAAACAGTCTCTGGGCTCTGACTGGCCTGGTGGCAATGGAGGATGGAGGAGAGAGGAGATGCCCAGATGCATAGGAAAAATATTTATGTTCCATTCTTTCATAAAATACACAATGATTTAGCATTGGTGTTTGCCAGGTATTATGCTGTGCTCTCTGCCACTTACTCTTCGCAAAACGATCCAGAGATGAGTTGGTAACATCCCCATAGTCAGAGGGTGTGACAAGGGACAGGACCTTGAACCCAGGACCAGCTGACCCTAAAACCTGTGCTCTTCCCAATGCACAAGGCTGCTTTCCCCCTAATTCATTAGGACAGGGAGATTTTTTTTTTTTTTTTTTTTTTAGTGAGTCAATTTAATGAAAAATATTAAAGAAAGGAGAGAAGGCCCAATGACATGATGGAACCATGAATGGCAACAGACATGCAGGCGTCATTCCAGAAAGACTCGTGGTGAGCCCGGGATGGAGCTGGAGACAGAACCCAGGTGGCTGGGCTCCTAGTCTCAGGCTCCCTCCACCACCTGCATCCCTGAGGGTGGACATCAGAAAGGAGATGTCTTCGTAAAAATTTGCCTGGGGGCCCAGAGCTGATTTCATACCCCTGAGCCCAGCACAAAATCAAATCAAAGCCTGAGCAAGTGGAAAATAGAGTCCATTCGTTACGCCAATCAGTTTCTACCTGTCACCAGCTGTGGCTGGGTGTGGAAGCTCCTCGGGCCCCCTCCACGTCACCCTGAGCCAAGTCTCAGAGGCCCCTTTGTGCCGCTGGGGGCCTGGAAGGCAGGCAGCCATGCCTGGGAAAGCCTGGAGCACAGAGACTGAGCACAAAGAAAGGGCCACCCGAGGGATGCTGCAGCATTTGTCACCTCAAAACATAATAGATACATTTCATGATCTAGGACTATACTGATAACCTGAACATATTTTTAGCTAAATGATGAAAACACAGGGGGGGTTTTCATTGTCTGTCTGTTCTGTTTTTGCCTCTTCTGGAAGGATTAGCACATTGGCCCACACTCTCAACTTGTGCCCTTTTTCCCTCCCAAGCCGACATATGATGAAGGGAGGGCTATCTTATGTCAGGCTGACTGATGGGAGTTCAGGGAAAAATGGGTGAGGCAGGGTGTCAGGGCAGGGGGAGGGGTGTACACACATGCTCACACATGCACCTGTGTTTGCACACATCCTAGCATGTTTTAGAAAGATGGGCACCTCAAGGTGATGAAGACAGAGGGAAGGCATCTTGAGTGAACAAATGAATGAATGAATGAATGAATCAATGAATGAATGAATGATCAAAATTGCAGTCTCCTCTGCACCCTGGTCTCGGATGGCGACAAGCCTTTTCCCTAAAGTGGCCCTAAAGTGGGCCATCCTCAAATGGCACTTAGCATTTATCTCTATCATCGCTGTGCTCAGTAGTATCCCCAACCACATCCCCTACTCTAGAAAACATCACCAGAACAAAAGTGAGGCTTACTGGATAAACTGCCCTCAACATCATTTGTTCCTCGGTCACCTGTGGTCGTGACTCCGGAGCTGGGAGAGGAGGGGAAGTTGTGTAACGAGGCCTGGCAACTAGAAAGTGCTGAAAGAAATCCCTAATAACGAAGCTCAGGATTTGAGCCCCACGGTGCCCTCACCAGCTGGGTGACTACTCGCCCGGCTGCAAGCACGCCCCTCTGCTTTGTGACTTGGCACAGAATTCCCATCAAGAGGTGATGTTTATTCTCTATGCCTCTACCGTGGACTTGGCTGTGTGACTTGCTTTGGCCAATAGCCCATGTGCAAATAGGACACAAGCAGAGGCTTGAAAGGTGCTGGCACACTGGGCATTTCCCACGTGGGGCTCTTTTTCTAACTGGCCAGAAAAGTGCAGTCACATCAGTGGCCCTACCTGAACTCAGCCTGAACTGCCGACCTACAAAGTCATGAGCCAATGAAATGGTGCTTGTTTTAAGTCACTGAGTTGTGACACAGTTTGTGGTGCAGCCGCTGAAAACTGCTACAAAGGCCTTCAAGCAAGTACTTCTTTGTGCCTCAGTGTCTTTATCAGTAAAATATGCCAATTAAATAATACATATGAAGTACCTACCACACACAGTGTGCAAGCACTCATGAAATGGCCACAGTTGTTACTACCCTTGTTTCGGCAATAAAGAAAACAAGGCCCAGAGATATTCACTGGCTTGGCCAAGCTGGTAGGTGAGGCAGTGAAACTTCAAATCTAGATCGGTCTGTAATCGGTTTGTTCTGTTGGCATCCTGCCCTGCTCTCCCTGCTGAGAGAATTCCCTTTCTCTACCCCTCATCCCCTCTGCTTCTTTCATTTCTACCCCTCTGAGGTGACCAAGTTCAAAACTCACCCTTGATCCCAGCAGCCCAACTGGAGCTACCACTTTCCAGAAGCCTCAATCTATCTTGCACGCACACGTTCTCCCTCCTGTTTCGTCACTCGGTAAATAGGTGTGGGCCGTCTACAACGTGCCAGCACAGCAGAGAACACAGGGCAGCCCTCACAGGGTTCACGGGCGTGGTGACCGCCTCAGAGTCCACATACCCAGCACGCACTCCACTCCATTTTGGACTGCTCTATCACCAGGTCACGTACTTTACTCTTGTCTCCCTACCCAGATTTGAAACATGTGAGCAAAACCATTTTCTTTCATTTATTCATACATCCCTCCCTCCTCTGCTTCAGCAAGTGCCCTGGCAACACTGGGGATGTACGAGGGACTTCAAAGATGAGCTCTCAAAATGTTTGCAGCCCGGCTGCTGTGCATCCTGCAGTGCTGGGTCCACCGCAGGCAGCCCCAAATGCGCGAATGTAAATGATTTCTGGGCAACCACTGAAGACTCGTGTGCAGTCAATGCATGACTTGGGCGGGGGGTGGGGGGGGGCGTGCTGCAGGCCCTCTGAGGCTCCAGTCCTCCAAGAGTGGCTGCAGGAGAGAGCTAGGGAGGTGCTGGCCCTTCCTCCAGCACCAGCTCTCAGGCCATCCCCAGGCTGCCGGGAGCACAGGCAGCCTGCCTGGTCTGAGCCTCTGACACCAGTAGCATTTCTGTCCAGCTGCCCTGCCCCATGGCCAGCAGAGATCAGTGTGCATGGAACAGCTGCTGGATTCGGGGCACCTTGCTGGGCACCAACACCAGCTTCCCAGTCCCTGCCTGCTTCATCCAGTTTACACCTGCCAGATCTGTTGATCACAGGTGAGACTGAGAGGTGAAGTGACCTTACACAGGCCACACACTGTGTTCAAACTGAGTCTCTGGGAGTTAAGAACAGTGTTACTGACCAAGATCTGGCTCTCAGGAGATTACACGCCAACTGGGCACACAAGAATAACATGATAGATTGTTTTAAACTGCTGTAAGAATTCAAAGCCCGGAGGTAACAGCTTTCCAAAGGTGGAGTTTGGTCTGGGCGTGAAAAATGAGTATGACACACACAAGCAGAGAAGGAAAGAGGGTGACTGTAAGCAGGGGAGCTTCTGGGGTAAAGGAGTAGAGCAGGCGGTACTCGGGGTGTGCAGAGGGCGTGGAGGAGAAGAGCCCAGCTAGAACCCTGAAGAAAGGTTAGAGACCTGGATGGAAGTGGCTTCGGGGGGGGGGGCGGGAGGACAAGTCCTTGGCACCAGGACCCAGGTGTTGAAATGCCACAGAAGAAAGTGATCCATTCAAGGCGGTGCCTGAGGAACATAAAAAGGTCCTAGACTGGGAAACACTGGACTAGCCAAGTCCTCTGCAGAACTCTGAGTAAGGAAGGCGCATCTGGTGACCAGCTTTGCACATTTACCACCGCCCTTCCCCCACTGGGAAGGCACAACAGCCGGCTTCACACTTGCCAGGGAGGTAAAAATCAAGATGACGGTAGTACAAGAACTTCTATACACCGTGCCTTTTGTTCTTCGTTCCACGCATGCTTTACATATCTAGTCTCCTTCAAGTCCCATGGGGTTTGCAAGAAGTAGGTGTTATGATTTCTGTTAAACAACTGAATTTGAACCCAGGTCTCTGGCTTCAGGGTCTGTGCTTTAAACTGCTAGGCGACTGTCCCCCACAATGCCCAGCTGACTCAGTCGCTTGAGAAACAGCAATTCTTCCTTTCCCCTATGCAATGACCTAGCTAAAAAATGTCCAGCACAGGTTGTGCCCTTTTACTTGAAATAATTGAAACTTGAGTTTCAGTTCTTACAGGTTAACCTCTAGGAGCTCTTGCCTGCATTTTACTGAGTAGAAGACTGAAGCCCAGAGAAGTCCCAACACTGGTTAGAATCTGAGACAGGAATTCCAACTTGAGGTCTAGGCTCTTGGGCAAAAGCTCCCAGCCCCTGAGAAGTCCACTACCTGCTGGCCACACAGAACATGACTACAGAAAGATCATAACACCAAAGAGAGGGGTCTTCTCGCAGCCTGCTATTCTTTCCCTTTCTCAAATATAATTTTAGCAGCAGAATCCTCACTTTTAATGAGAAACTTTATAAGGAACCCCGACATATTTAAAATACAATAGCTTTATTCTACTCTGTCGTTGGGGGTAAAGGGTCTAGAACTCTCCCCACAGGGGCTACCTCATCCCGTTCCCCTAGATTGTCCCTGAGGTTCATCACATTCCTCCAGAAAGAAGCCCAACAGCCCTCAGGGTACAATCAGTAAATGCCTGCATCATAACTTGGTGTGCCTGCATTCCCCAATTCCCTGAGCCTCTTGGATTCTAACTGCCATCTCAAGTCCAGTTAGATCTTGCCTCCATGTAGTAGCAAGGTCAGTTCTGGGCCAAGCTGTAATGTTCTGAAACCATTCCTTGGAGATAACAAGGCATGCTCAGCTCACCCCCTTCGCCTCACGTGTTTCCTCAGAACAGTGCTCCATTTTGCAGATGAGAATGCTGAAACCCAGATGAGCTGCACATCTGCCTACGTTTCCATCACCAACAAGGAGCAGACCTCAGCTTCAGCCCATTGCATCTGACTCCAAACCCACATCCCTGCCTCAGGAGGTTTTGTCCATGCTGTCCCCACCCTGACCTTGTATCTTCTGCTTTGGTAGGTAACACATTCCCACAGCTGGCAGGTCATGCAGGTCTCTCGTCAATGTGTACAAACTAAACATGCCCAGGCCCCCATCCCAGGTATACAGAATCAGAAACCAGTGCTGTAAACCATTACATCCCACCATGACAACTCCCTGTCACTAGGCACAAGACATAGCAAAAATGCCCAGGCTCATCCCATGACTCTGGTTAGACTCCCTTTGGGTCCTGGTGCTGAAGAAAGGGGACCCAATCCCAAGCCCAGCAGCAGAGCCTGAAGAGGACTTACTGTGTAGAGTTCATTGGTGACCTTCAGGAGCTCCTCGTGCATCTGCAGGCCAATCTCCTTGCTCTGGAATATGGAAGAACAAATGTCAGAGGGGGAGAAGGTCACTGGTTGCATTGACCAATTTCCTTTTAAACACAGAAAAGGTCAGGAATACTTGGGATGGGGTGGGAATAGGTACAGAAACCAATATAGACCTTATTGATCTAGACTTGAATTACTCAACTTGTATCCATTAAACAAATCCATGGGGAGAGGTCCCTTGCAAAAGGAATTCCCTGGCAATAAGTTGGGGCATCTTATATCTCCCTGCCTTGGTGATTCGCAGAGACATCACCATGTTACAGATTCTGAGAAGCCCACAGCCAGTCAATCTGTTCTTTAATTCTATGAGGGGTCCTAAGCTGATGTGACCAGAGTGTGTCCCTAGCTCAATACTCATTAGCACCTCATGAGAGTGGGTTTCCATATAACACAGTTTGGAAAATAATGATCTAGCATCTCAATTCATCATGAACAACAGAGGTTAACAGAGAGCGTACAGAGCACAAGGGAGGAGATCAAGGTTGTTGCCTCCACTGCATCACGACTGGCCAAGTGGCCTTGGAGCCTTACTTACCATCTACAAAATAAGAAAATTAAACTAAAGCATCACCTCTCAAAGTTTGGTCTGGGAGTCACTACTGAGTGCTACACTAAAAAAAAGGGACAGAGGCTTCTGTAAGCAAACACATTTGGGAAAAGCTAGTTGAACCAAGGGAAACAGGTTTTCTTACAACAGGACTTTTTGGAGGCTTTTATACCCTCACGTATGCGGGCTTTCTAAGGAGTGCTGTAGTATACGGTTAGATGATCTCAATCCTTTTTCCATGAGGTGGCTTACGCGTTTAGTGTATCGAGAGAGACAATTCAGAACACAATATACAAATTATCTCCAGGTCCCACCCAGCCTGAAGAGTCTAGGATTCTGTTACTGAAGGATTATTATTATTATTATTACTATTATTATTATTTTGGTTAATACTCTCCCTGTTTGCCTGGATTACCATGTAAAGCTTCCATTTTGAAAATGGGAGTCCTGAAAATAACGTGTCTTGGCAAGGATGTGGAGGAAATGGAAACTTTCTGCACTGTTAGTGGGAATGCAAACTGATACAGCCACTGTGGAAAGCAGTATGGAGGTTCCTTAAAAAATTAAAATTACCACGTGATTCATTAATTCCACTAGTGGGTATTTACCCAAAGAAAAACCACTAATTCTAAAAGATATGTACACCCCTATGTTTATTGCAGCATTATTTACAATAGCCAAGATATGGAAGTAGTCCAAGTGCCCATTCATGAATGGATAAAGTTGTGGTATATATGTACAATGGAATATTACTCAGCCACCAAAAAAAAAAAAGAAATCTTACCATTTGCAACAATATGGATGGGCCCAGAGAGTATAATGTTAAATGAAATCAGCCAGTCACAGAAAGATAAATATCATATGATTTCAGTCACATGTAGAATTTAAGAAACAAAACAAACAAAAGAAGAGAAAATCCCCCAAAACAGACTTTTAAATACAGAGAACAAACTGGTGGCTGCCACAGGGGAGGGGGGTGGGGGAATAGGTGAAATAGGTGAAGGGGACTAAGAGTATACTTATCGTGATGAACACTAATACATAGAACTGTTGAATCGTTATTTTGTACACCTGAAACTAACGTAACACTGTACATTAATTTTACTTGAATTTAAATTTGAAAGGAAGGAAGGAAGGAGGGAGGGAGGGAGGGAGGGAAGGAAGGAAGGAAGGAAGGAAGGAAGGAAGGAAGGACGGACACTAGCTAGTTCCCAGGGGAACCTTCAGTCACATCCCCTGCATCTGCAGTGGTACTCAATGAACCCAACCAGCTATGCCCATCCCTTTCTGTTCCTGATTCTCACAAGGAAGTGGAGAATCTGTGCCTCAGTTTCCCCTGTAGCCCCTCTCTCTGATTTTTGCCTCTCTGACTGGACTCTGAACTCTCTTGACACCCTCCAGTGGCCCCCTCTCAGTCCTCACTCTCACTAACCTCTCTGACACCCAAGACCCAATTTCTTATGTATTTATTTTTATGATCTAACTTTTTTGATAGGTAATAAGTGCACACAGTTAAAGAAACTCTAACAGCCAGCAAGGCAAAAAGTAAAAAGTAAGTCTCCCAAGCTTCCAGAACCTCACCCAGAGGCAACTGCTTTTAGAAGTTTCTTTTGATACCTTCCAGAAACAGTCTGTGAATATACAAACACACATTTGGATAGTGTATATTCCTTTTTTTAAAATACAAATGGAAGTATTCTATACCCATCTATTCATCTTGCTTTTTTCCACCTAACCATACGTTTGAGATTTTTCCTTTGCAGTCACAGAGGTCCCGCATCCTCCTTTTTTAACAGCTGCTTGAAGACACATATACCATATGTGTCATAATTAATTAAACAGCTTCAGAGCAATGCGCATTTAGGTTGTCTCCAGTTTCTTAACATTTCAGGCAATGATGTGGTGAACATCCTTGTACCTTGTCACTGTGCACATGAGAAGAGACCCCTGTAAGATGAATTCCTAGAAGCAGCTCTGCCAGGAGAGCCCTGCTTCTCAAACTCCCACCAGCCTTGCCTTCTCAGGCCCTGCCCCAGCCAGCTCCCTACACACTCCTGACTCCAGCTTCCACTTCTCAGGGACCTGCAGCCATGTCACCATTTTGGTAGTCCTCTCGCAGCTCAAAGACTTAGAACTTTGACTGTTGCAAAACAATACAGTTAGAATGTTTCCTCGTCACATCAAACTCAAATTATCCCAAATCAAACCTGAAATTTCCCCCATCCCCTTGAGTTTGGTCAATGAGATAATACCATCTCAAGCATGGCAATGGGAAACCTTGGAGTTATTTCTGAAAAAAAATTTTGGTTCTTCCCCTTCAATCCTATCTGTCACTGTGCCCTGGCCTCAAACTGCTCAACCTTGTTCTCCATAGCAGGTAAGGCTGACTCTCTCCCCAACATCCAGCCCCAGCACCCTTTCTGCTTCCTAAAAAAGCCATGGATTTGGCTCTGTATTGATTCCTCCAGCTGAGTTCTTCCAGGGAAGCTGACCCCATCCCAACTTAAGATGGTGGATTATTCTGGTCTATTCATCCAGGGGTGAGCATGTGACTTAAATGGATGGAAGAGAAGGACTTAGATGGTTGAGGGAAAGTTTTAGCTTTTCTACTGAGAGCTTCAGCAGGCACCTTAGGACCAGAACAGGAAGTAACCTTGGGCAGCAGAGACAAAGAAATCTGGCTCCTTCATGAGCTGCTGAGAAACTGGTTTAAGTGAACCCAGAGCCTACCTCCCAGGCAACTTCTACTTCTGTGGTTTTTCTGGTTAAGCCACTTGAAGCTACAGTTTTATTTTACCTACAGCCAAAAGCATCCTAAGCATCTGGGACCACCAGTCCCAGAACAAGCATATCATCACCGCAGGACCCAGACTTCTAAAGGTGTGCCTTACCTAAGTCCCTGACTCTGGTCCCCAGTTCTGCAGGCCTGTGCCAGTGTCATTTTGTATTTTATTCCCTCCAGAGCCTCCTCAGTCCCTACAAGATCAAGACCAGCTCTTTGACTTGACTTTTGAGGTTCTAGGTGATTAGCACAGGCCTGGTTATACAGTGGAGAGGCCTGAATTTTGGAGCCAGAAACCAGGATGGGAGGTGGGGCTTTAAGCCATTAAACCTCTGGACAGCTCAGCTTCCCTGTGTGTAAAATGAGCACCTATTTCTGTCCTTCTTATTAAGGGAAGTGTAATGCTCTTGGTTGTTTATGTGTTAATTCATTGATCATTTGTTTCCCAACTTGAATGAAGGTCTCATGAGCACAAAGAGATCTTCTCTCTGTGGGCAGGTGCTCAGATATCTCAGCTGCTGGAAGGGCTAGCAGCAGACTGCCCCCAGCCAAGAGCAACCTTCAGGGATGGCCTCAGTAGACAAGGTGACATCCGTTCCAAGGACTGACAGGTTCTGTCTGAAGACAAATGTGGGGGGAGGGGAGCATAAAGGTTTGCCTCTCCCCTCTCAACTGGGACAGCTCTAAAGGGTTGCTCCATCTTTAGAACTACTCACAGAGCTGTCCAAGATTTCTAGCAAGGCTGCCTGCAGCATGGCTTGACTTCACCTGCTCCCTCTGCTGTCCTCCCAAGGTGTGGACCCAAGAACGCTCCCTTGCCATTCTGCTAGATGCCAACCTCAGCTGTCTCAGAGTCTGCTTCCTGGGTTTTCCACTCCCATGTCCCTGCAACACCACAGAGCCTGTGGCATGGTGGGTGCTCATTAAATATGTTGAATGAGTCTGTGAATGAATGAAGTGAAAGTTCCTCTAGCGTTAGTTTTTTTTATCTGTAAAAGTAGGATGATGTCATGAGTGTCACAGAGTCCTTGTGAGGATACAGAAAGATGACATTTACAGGAGCACTCGGCACCGGGCCAGAAACAGATGAAGAGCTAGCAGCATAGGCTGAGTGGACACCCACCAGATGCCAGAGACGAGGCTAGGAGGTTGCCCAGAAAAGGAACATAAAGTTGAATTTTTAATTAACTTTTCCCTTGAGAATCTCCCACTTCGGTAAGTCAAGGGTCGAGAACATAAATAAGGCAGGAGGTAGACAGAGCTGTAGAGGGTGAAAGATGAAGTGATATGGGATGAAGTGATGAAGAGGATGAAGAGAGCCATCTCACTTTGCACAAATGGCCAGAGATGGCATTCTAGGCGGGGGGCACAGCCTGAGCAAGGGCAGGAGACTGGGAGTAGGGCAAAGCTTGGTTTGCGGAGAGAGGTGCACAGCAATAGAATAGCAGAAAGTAAGTTTGAAACAGAGGCTGGGTCAGATCGCCGAGACTAATGGAGGGCAGGCTTCATTCAGAGGGAAACTGGGAGCCACAGAAGGTTTCTGAGTGGGAGGGAGTGATGACCAGAATGGTGCTTCAAGCCGATGAAGACACCGGTGTGCAGAGGGAAGACTGCAGGGGGAGAGCTGACGGTCTGGTTCTTGAATTTTCTCTGCAGGACAGTAAGCCTCCAGATGGAACTCGCCTGAGTCTCTGCTCATCTGCCCCACAGCACCCAGCGCTGGGCTGGCCACAGAGTGAGTCCTCAGCAAATCGTTACTGAACTGCACAGTTATTTTGTTATGGTTGGGAAGGGAAATATTCTCAATTACACTTCCAGAAACTACTAAATGAGGAACCCAAACCAAACATTCCACCAGGAACAGGAGGCCAAAACCCTGATAACGTTGAACAGACCATCACACCCAGCCCTTGGGGACCCAAGTGGCAATGTATTAGCACTCATTGTTCGAATTTCTAGCATGACTTTCATGCCTGTAAAGGTTGGGGGTGGCCAGCTGCTTTTCTACTGGACGTGTGCACACTGGAGAAAACAATTCTACCTGACTAACAAGGGCCCAGCCATGGCTCCTTGGGGTTGAAGGGCAGAGCCCTGTCTCTCTAACCCAAATAAGTCTGTAAAAATCAGGTGGCAGGTGTCTCCGGCCCCGCCTCTTTCTTCTGCCCACAACTCATGCCAGTTCAACTTCCTTTCTGGACACATAACTCTTTGAGGTGGGAGCAGCGGGTGCGTATTGAAGGGGGGTTAGCAGCATCCTGGGCCTCTGACCTCTAGATGACAGTAGCATTCCCCACCCCCACCCCAAGCTGGGACAAGGAAAACGATCTCAGACGCAGCCAAATGTTCCCTGGGGTGCAAAACCACCCTGGGTGAGTACCACGGCCCTAGACCAAGGACTCCAAATGGCAGCTCTTCTCTGGCCTACAGACATGTTTTGTTTGGCCTTTTAGGATTTTCAAAAATCCAACTTGTTTCTCAGCATTTAAAAAAATCAGGAAATTCCATTTACAAGTCTTGATTTTCAGCCTCCCTTGAAAAAACTAGGAGACCTGGCAATTCCGAGTCCCCACTAGAAGTATGGCTCCCTCTGGATGAGGCTTGTGCTCTCTGGTTGGCCACAGTGCTCAGCATCTCTTTTCACCCGTCCACGTCACCCAGCTGGCCCAGGGAGGCATCCGAGTTTGTGACCCAGAAACCATGGGGTCTCTCGGGGGCGGCCCTCTGAATCCCTTGGCACTCGTCAAGGACAGCAATCCCAGACCTGCTAAGATGGACCCTGGAAGAGTGCCTTTTTAACAAATGCCCTGCTCCTATCCTGACACTTGAGAGCCACTGAAGAGTCTGGCTCCCGAGACCCACCCCCTGCTCCCCCATGGGCCTTGACACCATTGCCTGCTGTGGATTCTCAGAGTCCCCTGTACCCATCCTCCTGCCTGTACTACCACGTCTTGTAACCCTGTGGCCAACTCTTCACCTGGCTTCAAGTCCATCTACACAAGCACTTATTGAATACTTACTGGATACTAGCCTCAACTAGGTACTAAAGACCCAAAGCTGAATGAGACACAGTCCGTGCTGTATCGACAGAAGCTAGCATTTATGATGTACTTTTCATTTGCTGAATACTGTCCAAAATCATTTCCATACATTACCTAATGAAACCTTGAAGGTAGGTACCATTATTATGCCCACTTGAGAGACAAGGGCTGGAGGATCAGAAGAGTGGAGCAACTTGCCCTGGGTTTCACAGCTAGGAAGTGCCAGAGCTGGGATTCTGCTTTTGGTTGGTCTGACTCCAAAGATGGCATTTGTCATGCCTTTCTGTGGTCTGCTTCTGCAGGGCTCAGCATGAGACTCAGGCACACAGATGAAAGAAGCTATTGCAATGCTATAAGGGTAATGAGTCCTGGCCACAAAAAGGTATGAAGGAGGGTGTGCCCTCTGGCAGGACATCACCTGCCTATCCAATGTACTTTCCCACCATCTGTGCAGGAATCTACATCCCTGGCCCTCGTTCCCACTTGCAAGCAGACCTGGTTCTCCTTAGCCTGGTCCTTCCTGGCCCACCTGCCCTGCTAGAAAGATATCAGTCATGATGACCCTTTCTCACTTCTCCTTTTCTCCTTCTCCTGATAATAGCTGACGAGACATGGTGAGACAGACCCCTGCTTGCCTCGTCATACAGGATGGTCCATCAGTCATGGGACCCAGTCTGACCAGAGTGCTCCAGCACCTTGCGTCTAGTGACTGGGTCAGAGACAGAAATATAGTCCAGGCTGAGCCAATGGGACTCTTCCCCCAGGAGCTTTCTAATAACCACACTCTCAGATTCTTGCTCCTCTGGGGTGGCTAAGCTAGGAAGTCAGGAGTCTCGGGCTGCCTGCAGCTATCTTGCCCACTACTAGGTGAGTCGAGGCCCTGAACACAGGATCTACGTCCTGCATCTAGTGAAGCCTAAACAAGACTTTACCTCTGGCCTCTCAGTTTAGAGGGTCCAATAAATTGTCATTTCTGCTGATGTGAAAGAACACTGAGATAATCTGAGCTTGTGTCAGTCTGAATATATCAGAATACCCACAGAGCAAGGGAGCCTCCTGGAGACCCTCCACCAAGTACAAGCTTTCCTGCAAAAGGACCAATTCTAACCAATTAGAACATAAGCTCATCAAAGGCTAGGACTGTGGCTTCCCATAGTTGTGATCACAAAGACTTGCATACAGAGGAGCTCTATAAATGCCTGCTTATGAGCTAATACACAGAAGCAATAGGAAACCAGAAAAGAGTAAAAGGGTTGGTTTTTTTTTTAAATCTCTCTCATGTTTTTTTCCAAAAAAACCCAAATATTCATGTCAACATGGGATAGACTGGCAAACATTTTTTTGACACAACAGTTCCTGAGTGAAATCAATTTATTTGCTTTGTAAAAACCTTGCCATGGGTGATTGATTTATTTTTTCAATGCAAAGCTAATCATACTTCTGGGGGAAAACCCTCAAAACTGTTACTATAGGTCCTGGGACTTTGTGAGCTGTATTTGAGAAGTTCTATTTTTATTTATCTTTTTAACATTTTATTTATTTATTTGTCAGAGAGAGGGAGAGGGAGAGAGAGCACAAGCAGGGGAAGTGGCAGGCACAGGGAGAAGCAGGCTCCCCATGGAGTAGGGAGCTGACATGGGCCTCGATCCCAAGACCCTGGGATCATGACCTGAGCCAAAGGCAGCTGCTTACCCGACTGAGCCACGCAGGCATCCCAAGTTCTATTTTTAAAAAGCAAACTAACAGGTGGGTCATTTCCAGTGCTAAAGTCTGGAAAAATAATGCCATCCAAAAATGTTGGGCTTTAATAACAAGACTCCCTCCACTTCTCTAAAGGAGACCATTCTAAACAATCCTCAAGAAAACGTTAAAGCCCGGAGTGAGATGGAGACTTCCTCAACTCTCAGTTATCCACGGGTCCTCTCTTCTACCTGAGCAGGGCTAATCCAGCAAGGTTTATCTCTCTTTACTTGAGCAGATGTTCTCATGTTGGGAGACTTTGGGGACAGTTCTGGGGTTCCAAGCAAACAAAAGGAAACAAATAAACAAAACTATATAAAAAAATTTTTTTTTCTTTCCTTTAGTTCTAAATCCTACTGTGTTTCCACTCTCCTGCTTGTTTTCTACGCAAATAACAGAACTTGAGACCCACAGATGTTCCCTATTTAAACATATGATATGTGTACCACTGGCCATCTCCCAGAGCAATTGTGATCTTATTTCCCAAGCAAAGGCTGAAAAGGCGTGTCTCAGAGGGACGGGACTTCTCTAGTTCGTCCCGTAAGGTCAGCTTATCCCTGGAAACAGCAGTTTGGACAGCTAGCTGGCTGTTTCTTCCAGCTGTGTCCTAGCTTGCCAATAACTGGGCTGTGGGCGTTCTGCCATGTCCTGGCCCCTTGTCCCCAAACCTCATCCGTAGCCTAGTCTCTGCTCCACCTTCTATCTGAACCCTTGTTACTCTTCCCCTTGCCTCCATTGTCCTCCCTTCCCTGCCCCTGGACACTTCCCTGCTTTTCCTCCCCTTCTCACACTAGTTTATGTCTCCTGGTGCTACAGCTCCAAATGCTGTCATCTGTGGAAGAGTCTGGAATGCACACTGGAGCCCTGAACTCATCCCCCTGTTGCTGGGGCTGGGATGACACTGCAGGAAGCAGGAAGGCCCAGGGTCCACTCATCAGAGGTTCTGGGCATGGTGGGCCCCACTGATGCATACACAGGAGCACGGCAATATCACCGTCCTCCCCCTTCAATCACTCCCAGCATCTCTCTGGGATGCTGTTTGCCGAGGGCTTCCATTTTCAGAAATAATTACAATAACAAGTCTGAGGAAGTCCAAGCATACCTTGGAATGACTATGACCGAGTGACCTCATAGGCTAGGAGCTTCTGGATCTCTACTGGTAATACTAAGTATTATCACTAATAATACTTATTATCATTGTTAACAATACTGCTTCGGACGATTACTACTACTACTACTACTACTACTATTACTATTACTTGTCAGTATAGATAATGACAATAATAATAGCTATTGTTCATTGATCTCACAGCATGTGCCTGGCCCAATGACCTGTGCTTTAAAGACGACACCTCACTTCAGGCTAATGTCAGCCCTCTACGGGAGGCACCATCATTAACCCACCCCTCTCCCCTTTAAAGATTAGGACACAGGAGCTCAGGGAAGGTGAATCATTTGCCCAAGACCACAGAGCTGGTAGATGTGATTCCCTCAACCTTTCTACACTGTGGCCTCCCCAGAAGGTTAGCACTCTCTGTGCCTTTAGAATTTTTTCCCCCAAACATTCCAAAATAATTATAAAACATGGATACTCCTCTGCCTTTAGTATAAAAAGCATACTGACATTTACAAGGCTCTGCTTTGGATCATTGTAAATATCAGATAACACACAGGGCCAAGTGCCATTTTACAGAATCTTCTGTTATCTGTGACCAATTCCCTGCCCTCCCCCTGGCCTCCAGGTCAAGGCAGAAGGAGATGGGATGGATTGCTGGCCTGAGTCTCTGTGGAAGCAGAACATATTCAGGAGTAGTCTTTCTGGACTATGTCCCTGATGTTAGCCTTTTTTTTTTTTTTTTTTTTTTTTCCTTGAATCTCTTACAGAAAAGGAGAGAAAAACTGAAAAATTTAGAGTGAGAGAAGGGGAGTCTCTATCCTGGGGAGCGTGACAAAGCTACCTTCCTGAAAAATGAGTACCTGTGAAAACCTGAAACCACTGAGTTTTGAGCTGTTTTTTCCCCTCTACATGATCTTCCAGGTGAATACAAATGTGGTCAGGCTTATTTGTTCGATTCAAAACATGATTAATCGCTTATTACTGCTGCATCACTGACCCAAGACATGACTTTTCACCTCCTTGTCATTTCATCATCTGATCTTCTATTTCATTTGTACTGTCTGTGAACAAGATGTCATGAAGATTGTATTGGCGCTTCAAAAAGGAATGCACCCGGGGTGCCTGGGTGGTTCGGTCAGTTAAGCATCCAACTCTTGATTTCGGCTCAGATCATGATCTCAGGGTCGTGGGATCAAGCCCTGCACCAGGCTCCGTACTTGAGGCGGAGTCTGCTTGTCCCTCTCCCTCTGCTCCCTGCCCCCACTTGCACTCTCTCTCTCTCAAAAAAATAAATTCTTTGAGAAAGAAATGTTTGTGCCCATCCATCCACCACCTTTGCACCCATTCACCCACCTACCAGTCTACTCATCCACCCAACTCCTCCTCTATCTATCCAACCACCTGTCTACCCATGAGCGTCCTCATCCACCTCTCTACTTGCCCATCCAGCCCTTACTTCCTTTCTATTCCCATGTCACCCTCCCTGATCCAGGTTCCTACTACCCTTCACTACCAATCTGTGTTTCAGAGTGCACGTGTAATAACATGTAACTGCTCTCCCTGAGTCCAGCATCTCTCTTTTAAAGCCATCAGATACACCAAATTAATCATTCTTAAACTTGGCTGATTATGTCATCCCCTACGCAAGAACCTTCAGTGGTTCTCCAATGTCTAGAAAATAAAGCCCAACTTCACATTCTGACATCCAAGGGCTTCCTTCATCTGTCTCCAACTGGCCTTTCTTTTTACCCCCCTTAATTTCAATACTCCAATATTTCAAACATACAGAAGAGTAGAGAGAACAATAACAAATGCTCATGAACTTGCCATCCAAATTGGACTTTTCCATTTTGGCTTCAAAACTACTCTTAGAAAGCAAAACATTACAATATTCGGATACAACTGGAGCATTTTTTGTCCCCTCTCTTCCTCCCTTATTCCTCAACTGCTACTCTTCAGCTAGTGCATCTTCTTACACAGACCACCTTTGCATAGCCTTAAGTCACACGGTCTCACACTATAAACAATATGAACGATTACTTTCTGTTTTAACTTGTTTAAAAACATCACAGCTCACCTTGCTTTCCTCACCCAACATTGGATTTTCCAGTTTTATCCACACTGATACACACAGATCTAATTCCTTCATCTTCAGGATTGTATGCTAGCCCACTGCATGACTAACTATAGCTTATTTAGCCATCCCCTTCATGATAGACGTTTAGGTGATTTTTCTTTGTTTCTTCACTATAACCACTGCTGTAGCAAACATCCTCATACAGGGGGTGTGTATGCGTGTGTGTGTGCGTGCGCGCACATGTGTGTGATATGCTAGAATATTTTTATAGATTATACTTAAAAGTGGAATTTCTGGGTCATAGGGGGTATACCTCTTCCTTCACTGTTGCTAGATTCTGCCCAATTGTTTTCCAAAGGGGCCGGGCCGATTTGCGTGTTTATTAGGAGGTTATGAGGGCCCCTCTTGCTCCCTTCTTGTTGACACTTAGGGCTGTCCAACCAATCTAATGGGGGTCAAACTGTGTCTCATTTTGTTTTCTCTTTACTTATTTGTTGTTGTAGGAAGATTTTTTATTTTTCTATAATGGCATTTATCAGTATTTTTCTTTACAGTTTGTGCTTTTTTATGTTACCTTTAGACAGAAGAAACATTCTTTTTTATGTTTCTTTTCCTACCAACAAGGTTTTAAATATAACCTTCCTTTCCTTCTGCAGGTAGGGACCCCAAAGAGTACTCGCTAATATACTCCTGCATTATAATCACTCTTGGTAGGCTTCCTGGGGAACCCACACTGGAATAAATCCTAATCCTTCAAGACTCATTTCGAATCTGCATCCCCGACATTCAACTTTCCCTGAGCCCCAATTCCCAGCCAAGATGTTCTCCTCCCTCTGAACCCATGTCCCTCTCTGCTATATTCGAATCACAGTTACACACCTGAGTCTTTGCTTCCATTCTACAGTGTGATCTCCCTGAGAGGGCACTATGTCTGACTCACCTCTCTGTCTTCTTTAGCAACTGTCTACCACCAAACATGGGCTCCAGTCAGCCACATCTGGACTCAAATCCCAGCTCACCTTTATCAGTATCAGTTCCCTCATCTGTAAAATGGGATGATGACAGCATCTTGCACGTAGGCTTTCAGAATTGACTATCCATGGAATGCTTAGCCCAGAGCCCAGCATACAGTAAGCACTCAGTGTTTGCTTTCTCTAATGATTGTTTACCTACTATCATGGTGGCACTGATATATGTTTATTGAATGAGTCGAGAATGCCTGATGGTGACCAGCTCAGCAGGCTCTACTAGCACAGTGAGTGTTCACGACTTCACCTCCCTGGTAGCTCGTGGAGTTGAAGGTTTCTCATTCCCTTGGCAGTTTGCCTACTTTTCTCTCTCTCTCTCCGTGCAGGCCTCCTAGCTGGACCCGCCAGTATGCAAACCCTCACTCTCTCCTGCAACCAAGAAATAAAAAATAAACTTGGCTTTGAATCCAAGGCCATTGGTGCTTTTGATCTTGGCTACAAAGCAAGGCAATTATTGGACACAAAAGCCCTGATTTATTTATGAAATGCGACGGACATCTTCGAGGCGGGAACGAAAAAGCTCACTGAAGACCAAGACCTATTGCCACACAATGAATGGCTGCTTTCAAACACAAGCCCCCCAGATGCCTTCTCGTCTCTGCTGAGAGTCTTTCCTCATTAGTGCTTCCTCCAGAACACTGCAGTTCCCAACAATCAAATTCGCTTCACGGCCAGGCAAGTAATTAAATTCTGCAGGCATCAGAGCATAGAATAATGGATGGCTATTGTTAAGGAGGCTGAGACTGAAAATGGAATGAATGGGCTTCCATGCCCCATCTCAGACACTGTAGGGGCAGGAAGGGAGAGCAGGCAGGATGCAGATGGACCCTCCCCACCAGGGCTCTGCAGGGGTTAGTGGATTCAGTACAGGAGCTGGAGTGGAAAACCTGTGCTCAGGGCCAGACTCTGTGCTTACCAGAGGTAGGCCTCGGTTTCCTCACCTGTAAAACAAGAAGGTAAATCATTCTCCATGTGTGGTCTCCAGACCGCAGCAGCAGCATCACCAGGGAGCTTGTAAGAAAGGCAGATTCTGGGGCCTCTCTCCACTCCCCTGAATCAGACCCTGTGGCAGTGGGGCCTAGCACTCTGTTTAATAAGACCACCAGGTGGTGTTTCTGTTGCTCAAATTTGTGGATCATACTTAAAAACGAGGCCACAAATTCAAATGCAGAAAGGGCCAGGGAGGCAAAATAAAGGAGCCAAGCAGGTGTGCCACACTAGACAAGAGCAGGGACCCTGGGATGGTGGGGACAATGTGCCCTGCCTAAAGGGGCTAGCAGCCACTCAGTTTCAGCCACTGCTACCAAGTATGGACCCACGTGGATCTGATATTGGCAAAGTTTCTTTTTTTAAAGATTTGTTTATTTATTATTTTAGAAAGAGAGAGTGTGCAGGGCGCAAAGGGCAGAGGGAGATCAAGAGAGAGAATCTCTAACAGACTTCCTGCTGAGCACAGAGCCCAATGTGGGGCTCTATCTCATGATCCTGAGATCATGACCTGAGTCAAAATCAAGAGTCAGATGTTTAACTGACTGATCCACCCAGATGCCCCTCAGAGCTTCTTATTTTTGAAGAGAAACACAAAATGCTAATTTTATGTGAAATCCCACAGTTTTTAAATATTGGTTTAATTTTTCTTAACCTAGTGAGGGCCACGCAGATTGTCCTTAAGAACCAAAATCGGTGGAAGCCTGCCATTTTGCAGCCTCCCTTCTGAGTTGCCTTGGACCACCATCATGATACACTCTACCCCTTTGCTCTTGACTTTCTCTGAACACTGAGCTTCGAACCTCCTTTCCCCACTTGGCAGACCCCTATTCATCCTTCAACGTCCAACTCAAAGGTCATCCCCACTGTGAACTCATCCTCAACCCTCTGACCCACTTCCCACCTCTCCACTAAGAAGGTAAAGAAGACTCAAACATGGGGTTACAGAAGGAGACATGGAGAAGTTGTAAAACAGACTTTCCCCATAGAGGAGGCATTAGGACCTCTTGGAAGAGTTACCCTATTGCTTCTTGAAAAATCACTTAAATAAAAACACTCATCCCTCTGACCAGAATAAAATGAAGTTTTAAAAGTTTTAAAAGACCAAATATAAAGAAACACAAGTGCAGAGTTCATAAGATAGATTAAAAAACAGCTGGCATGAAAATACTCGGGGATCCAAGCAGGGAGCTCAGAGGGAGCCAAGCATGTGATGAGGCTAAGGTCAAAAAGGCAAATGCCTGCATAGGTTTCATTATTAGAAATAATGTGTCTAGAGAGCCCTGCTCTACTCTTAGCTGGTCAAACCTTCCTGGAGTATTCTGAATGGTTCCGAATGTTAACTTGTGCAGGCTGGGAAAGCCTGGGGCATGAACTAGGTGGGGGGAGGGGGGCGGGGATGACACAAAGCCAAATCACAGGGGAAAGCTGAAGGGACCTGGAATATTTACCCAGAGGTGGGGAAGACCTGCCTGGGGGGAGAGGGGTGTCATGATTTCTGTCCTCGAGCAATAGACAAGTTTCCATGTGGATTGATCTATGTGGCCCTCGTGATGTGACCAGGACTGTGAGTGTCAACACTGAGATTTCACTTCAACACAGGGGAGAATTTTCTATTGATCATGATTGATCCCAAATGGAACGAGCCATCCTGAGAGGTAATGAAGACCCGTTATGAGGGACATCTAGCAGAGAGAGAACTGCAGAGGATGATAAAGGAACTGGAACAGAGGCCTATGGACATGTATTGTTTTATTTCTCCTTTTTTGAATTTATTTAAGAGAGGGAGACAGAGTGAGAGCAACAGCAAGAAGGGGCAGGGAGGGTGGGCAGAGGAAGGGAGAATCTTAAGCAGAGCCCAACGTAAGGCTCAATCTCATGACTCTGAGATCACGACCTGAGCCAAAATCAAGAATCAGATGCTTAACTGAGCCACGCAAGAGCCCGTCTCCCTTCTCGTAAGAGGACTCCACGGGTTGGGTGGAGTTGAACGCACACCTGGCTTCAGGGCTGGGGGTGTTTCCAGGCCCGGCCAGTCAGAGCACAGCATCTCGCCGGCTGCCGGGGCAGCTTCAGGAGTACGAGCATGACCCGGGCTGGGCGGTCAGGGCCCAGAAGACTACGTGCTGGGGAAAGGGCTCTCTCACTTTCCACGGGACTTGAAGCAGGTGGGATGTGGGCCCGGAGCTGCAGGGGGCCACGTGGTTGTCACATGGAAAGAGACTATAAGGAAACCCTTCACCCCACGCCAAAAAAATATTAGAAAACAGAGAAAGTCAGAGCAGAGTCGGAGAGAGATGGACTTCTTTTGTGCCCCCGAAGCCCCCACACCTGAACCCAGACTTGGCTCTAGAGGTTAAGTCCCTTTCCTCCTTCACACCAGCTGAGCCAGGTTTCTATTGTTGGCCACCATAAGAGCCCTAACCACTAGAATGGCCTCTAAGGTCTCAGCCAGTTCCTTTTGCTATGACAGAGCTTTATCTGACACTTAAAGCAAGAGCCACCTGCATGCATTTGTCCACCTGCCCACAGGAATCCGGGGATGGCTTGCAGAACTTGAAGTGCTGCCTCTAGTCATCAGAAGAGACTTCACTGTGACAGGGGAACTGGAGAATCATGAGAGGTAAGTTATTAAGTCAAAGAGCATCCTTAGTCGGGGAGAAGCTGGCAGGCAGAGCCGCTGTTCCAGACCTAAGCCCAGGAAGGACACCTGGTCTGGAAGCTACTCCCACCTCCTGCAGAGCATGACTTGGTGGGGTGGTGAAGGAATACCCACCCAAGACCTAGGACCCAGCTCAGGAATGGGAGGGGGTCCCATTCTTCAGGATCAAGATTGAGCCACCATTTAATGAGTACCTGCTGGATGCCAGGCCTGTGCTGGACACTTGGTCTACCTCGGCTCTTCCAAGCACCCTCTGAAGTGGGCACTGTCACCACCTCCATCTCCCAGATGCAAACACAGAGGCTCAGAGACTTGCCCAGGTTCACGAGTCAGTGAGGGCCAGTTCTGGGACAAACTCCTAAAGCCCAGCCAAACTGCCTCCTGCTGATGGTGACCACAGGCCCAAAGCGGACAAGCCTGGGTTCTCTTACAGGTCTGCGGCCGGACTGCCTCATCTGTAGAATGGGGTGACTGGCAACCCCCCTCCCCAGCCTGACCAGGGGCTGGCCTCCCCGTTGTTCCGAGGTCTGTGGGATCTATTAGTATAGAAGGAGGGCAGCCTCCGTGCCGAGATTATCTATCACTGATGTGACACAAAGGGATGGCACTGTGTTAAATCAGCCAGCCAGGCCCGTCCCCAGCTCTCGCCTGGCCCACAGGGGCCAAGTCGCTTCCTTTGTTCCACCGGCCCAGGTCTGGTAACGAGGCAGCCAGGAGCTCAGCTGTCGACCTTTTTTCATTATTTTCTACCCTGTTAACCTCCATCACCAGTGACGCTGCTGTCAGCCTAAATGAGAACTGAAAAGATTTATCTCACTTGTCCCAGGGCTCAGTCAGGAAAAAGACCCTTCATTTCCTAACGGCTCTGCTGACCCTTTCTCTGCGAGTCACTCCCACCCAGGAAAAAGAGGTGACAGCAGCAGCAGGCAGGGCTCAGGACCAGAGTGAGTGATCGGAATCACCTCGGCCTGGCTTTGCAAAGCACAGTGGTTTTTTTCCTTATTGCCCTGTATTTACCTTCCTAATTATGTTTGCTTACACAAAAATTCACCTTGGACAACAAACACGGCCCAGGAGGGACCCGCGCATATTGTGCGGTGGGAGGGAATGAGCCCATGATTATGGTTCTGTTGTAGAAGTCGTCCTCCAAGTGGACAGTCCAAATACAGACCACAGATTACTGCATTTCAAATCAACTTGTCCTCTTCCCCGTGCTTCTGGCAACCCCAGGTCACCTAATCCGTAGAACTGGCACCTGGCAAGAACAGATGAGCTCGATAATTTTAGTAGGAACTCTCTTACGGACTGGTTGGTACAATGGTAGCCAGCTCTCCTGAATGCTCACTCTCAGCGCCTTACTTGTTGGGGTTAACACCTTCTTAATCCTTCCCACTGCCCTTTCCATCCCCATCTCACAAGTGAAGAAACTGAGGCACAGAGTTAAAGTAACAATGCCCAAAGACACACAGCTGATAAATGACAGAACCAGGATCATGAATCCAGAAATTTAAGAACTCTGGGCCCAGAGACCACACCCTGAGCCACTCCCTCAATAATACCTCCCCCTCCTTCACACCTGTGCCATTTCCTTTCACCCTCATACTGTCCCTGGGAAGTAGTTGAGCTTAACTCCTGATGCTCACGGAGGCCAGAGGACTAGCCCATTTTACAAAGAGGGAAACTGAAGTCTGTAGAGGTGGGTTCGGTTCTACAAACATTTCCACAGCATCTACTGTTTGCCACGCACTGTGCAAGGAGCGTGGGACACAGACACCTCGGGGCATATACAAGTGACTGCTCCCTGCACACCTGACTTCTGGGCATTTATATAAGCAAAACCTTCTGGAAGCAACCACCCACTTTGTTAAAAGCCTTAAAAATAAGCAAACTTTTGACCCAAAAAGTCCTGTTGCAGAAACCAACCATAAGATAATGGGAGTGAATGTGACAAAAGCAAACATACAAAGCAGCTCACCACAGTGTTATTTAGAAGAGTAAAATAATGGAAATAAGCTGAGTGTTCAACAATAAAAGACTGATTAAATAAATTAGGGTAAGCTGTATCATGAAATACTATGGAATCATTAAAATGGCATAGAAATAAATTTACTGACATGTGAAAAGTTTGTAATGCAGTGTTAAATAATTTATCAGGTGACATAAGCAGAGAGTAAAATCATATATGCAGTCTCATCTCATTCGGGAAATGTATACTGGAAAACGTATACATATGAGAACTTACAGAAAATGTATTTGCCTATGTTTGCATAAAGAAATCCCTATGGCACCAAAGTGACTATTGCAGTGATAACATTCCCAGTGATTTTCATTTTTGTGTTTGTGCTCATGTCCACTTCCCAAATATCCTATAAGGAACATGTGGTACTTGCCAACCATGCAGAGATTCTAATTTTTGTGCAGGTGGTAGCTAAAGTGGCTGAGGCCACCAGCCATATCTACAATTTAGACTCAGGGTCTGAGACACCACATCCAGCCCTTGGCCCTTGCACCCTTCAACACACTCGCCCTCCTGGTCCTACGCCCCCAAAACATATCTCACCCTGGCTGGCAATTTTGTGATGGTCAGCCTGGGACAGAGATACCTGAGCAGGTGGAGTGGCCCCCTTGCCCACCTTTTTGAAGAGTCTGATGACATCCTCGCTGATCTGTGAGAGGCGGACGATGACATTGTTCATGAAGATGTCATTGAGGGTGGCATGATCTCGACTCTCCCGTCTCGTCTGATGCAGGACCAGATACCAACAGTTCACGGGTGAGAGGAGGTACTGGTCCTTCCTGTGGAAACCAAGGCAGCTCAGGTTGGCTTCATGGAACTGTCATCCACACAGTGTTTTGCATTGTCATCTACTGTAGCCCCTTTGACCCTCATGACCCTTTCAAGCTCAGTTTCATCAGAACACATTTATGGCTAGTGAAGCGATCCCCCCTCCAAGATCTCAGAGCAGTGCTGGGGCCAAATCCAGGTCTTTTGGCTCCAAGTAAGGCCTAGCCCATTCCCCTCTCCCACTGCATGTGGCATTTGCTATGTGCGTTGCTCCCTTCTGGGCAGAAGCTGCCTTCCCTGGGGCTAAGAAATACTCAACCAATTGTGTTTGAAATACTCGTATTAGTTCTAAAATTATGCAGTGGAAAAACAAAGAGTGGACTCCTCCTTTTCCCTCCCCTGCCTGCCCCAACCCCTTTGTCCTCTCCCAGGGCCAACTTCTGTCTCTTGGCCTCTTGGAAACATATGTCTTGGTCTCTCCATGGAACTGGGGGCTTGGAGGGTTTCAGGTTCTGTATTTGGGAGGATGTTAACCCATCTTCCCAAATGGGATGCTTGGGTAAAGTACATATAAGACAAATAACCCTTCTCCTGCAACAGCTAAGAGATTCTTAGCGTCCTCTAAGATGGGTGTTATGCTAAAACCAGGATTCTCAAAGTGTGGTCGTCAGACCAGCAGCAACTTCACCGGGAATCTTGTTAGAAATGCAGATTCTTGAGCCCCACTCCAGACCTGCTGAATCAGACACTCTAGAGATGACAGTCTGGGTTCTAATATCCCCTCTAAGGGATTTTGATTCACACTAAAGTCTAAGAACCACAGATCTCCCTACCATACTTTCCCAAGGCTTGAGAAATGGGATGTTTGTGAAAAATGAATTGGGGTACCATTCCTCTCTTGTCTATGCTTTCCCAAAGCCCCCTCTGTTATCCACAGTAAAGGGTATATGCATCCTATTCTCTGGGAAGAAAGAGGGAACAGTAATTAGAAACCAAAATTAAACCCATACTCTCACGTCACCACATGTGGTGGTGTGCTGTGTTCTTGCCCCCTAACCCTGATCCTTCCCTTACTCCGCAGGGTGGTGGTCTACAAAGTCCCCCAGCCTGCATTGCTCCCCTCGTGCCCTTAAGGTGGGCCACCTCTGAGGGCTGACCATCGACACACTCAGCTACCCCCCAGCAGCGTTTTTGAGGAAGGGAATTCTGCTGACTCTCACTATGACCATATCATCCTCCCACAGCCAAAGGGATGTGCTGGGGGGTGCATCCCTGACAGCGTCTGGGCACCAGCAGCGCCCCCATGCCCCACACCCCACCTCAACTCCTGAGCTTGAGTAGGACAGGTGAGGAGGGACCTCCTGACTTACAGAAATTTTCTTGCTGTCACCAAATGAGCTAAAAATCTATCTAGGGGGCACCTGGGTGGCTCGGTGGGTTAAAGGCTCTGCCTTTGGCTCAGGTCATGATCTCAGGGTCCTGGGATCGAGTCCCGCATCAGGCTCCCTGCTCGGTGGGGAACCTGCTTCCTCCTCTCTCTCTGCCTGCCTCTCTGCCTACTTGTGATCTCTGTCAAATAAATAAATAAAATCTTTAAAAAAAAATCTATCTAGGTAGCAGGAACTGGGGAGAAGGGAATTTGGTTTAGAGGATGGTTATGGTGGAAACTGCCTAAAAAAAGGGAAGGGACAGGCTGCCATAGAAAAAATGAACAAACTGCTCCTTGCTTATAGCCTAGAGAAAAAGCTAGAACACTAAAATTCAACCGCCCTGCCCAAATCCTTCAGCACTTCCTCTGAAAGGTCTCAGGTGGGCTGTGGGTGATGGTGACACAGATGTGCCTCCGAGGGGCTCCTTCCCAAGTGGCAGAGGCAGAGGAAAGGATTACAGTGGAAGGTGGTAAAGTGCTATAATAGAGACACATGCAGAGCGTCAGTTCTGCTTGAGAAGTTGGAGAAGCACCGCTCTCCTCCTGTGTTCTCCACATCCCAGGCACACAGGCCCCTTTCCTTTGTGCCAGGTTCCCTCCCGCCTGGGGCCTCACACATGCTGTTCCCTCCATCTGGAATCCATGAGCCCCAGCCCTTCTCCTGACTGCCTCCTTCTCTTCCTCCCGGTCGCACCTTCAATGACACCTCTGCAGACAGCATGCCTGTGACCACACGCTAAGGTATGGGTCCTCAAACTGTGTACCTGGATGAGTAACATTGGCATCAGTTGAGAACCTATTGGAAATGCAAGTTCTCAGGGCCACCACAGGCCATTGAATAAGAAACCCTAGGAATAGGCTCAGCATCCATGTTCTAACCAGCCCTCTGGGTGTTCTAACACATTCAGGTTTGAGAACATTTGCCTTAAGGAGTTTCCATCCCTACCCCTCACCCTCCTATAAGTTCTTTCACAGGAGGGACTGTTCTGTTCTGGGCACCACATCCAGCACTCAGCAACGTGCCTGACTCATGGTGGATACTATGGAAGAGAGACCCATGAGAAAAGTACACATTTGTGCTGGGTCTTGAAGAATGGGTAGGAGTTTTCCAAACAGAGGAGCAGAGAGAGATAGAATTGTAGACAGAAGGCACCAGGGATAAAAGACAGATAATAGCTCAGTAGAGCTAAACCTTCGAATATGTTGGGGAAGACTAGAAAGACATGAGGCTAGAGAGACAGATTAAGGGCTTGATTATAGGAGGCAATGAATGCCAGGCTAACGAGATTGGAATTTATTCTTTAAGCCACATGGCAGTGAGGAGTTGTGGAAGTTACTTAAGCAGAGGTATGATCTAACCAATGTGTGTTTAGATCACTGAGGGCAGATTGCAGGAAGGGTGGATGGATGGGTGGATGGATGGATAAATAGATAAGTAAGTGGAGGGATGAGTGGACAGATGGGTGAGTGGAGGGATTAGTGGGTAAATGGATAAGTGGATGGGTGAGTGAAGGGGTAAGTGGATGGATGATGGATGGATGGATGGATGGATGGGTAGATGGATAGATGGGTGGGTGGTTAAGTGAACGAGTAGATCGGTGGGTGGATGAGTGGATTGATAGATGGATGAGTGGGATGGGAGGATGGATGGGTGTAGGCATAGGTATGGGGCTGGAGGGAGGATTAGTCAGGACCTGTTTAGTCTAGGAGAAGAGAGATGGCGAGGGCCTGGGTGAGTGGCAGCATGGCCAGAGAAGGCTGGACTTGAGAGATACCTCAGCAGAAGAGCAGATAATCTTGGAGACCTCCTGGAAATAGAAAGGAGGGAGGAGGAGGAGGGAGGAATGGATAGTGATTCCAAGCTTTGGCTCTCAGGCGATGGGGTGGATGCTGATGACACAGACTGAGATAAGAACTGCAAGGGAGAAGCAGGTTTGGGCAGCAAACACTTTGCACATCCCATTTTTCACTGCTTCCTAGGTGCTGATAGAAATGGAAAGATTAAAGGAGAGATGAGATAATTGAGCTGTTACTTAAATTACTTCAGGGGCTTAGCTCAGTCTGGGATGCAAGAATTGAACAGCATCAGGGAATTAAATGTACAAAATTTATGGAAGTCACAGCCAGAAGGTGAATTTCAGGCAGAGGAGAAAGAAAGATGAGTGATCTTGAAAGGGTACAGAAGTGCTGGGATGGCTTGGGGACCATTAAATTAGGTCACCTGGTCAGAGAGAGTTGGTAAAAGAAAGAAAGGACAGCACTTTCCTTATCAGAAGCTGTAGGCAGGAGGCAATCTGAGCCCTCTCAGACAGGAATTCGGCAGGGAGGCAGGGGGTGCGGAGGCACAGGGGACAAAGCTACCTGAAAGCAACCAAGGACTCATCAAGCTAGAACAACCAGCTGCTGGAAAGATGAGGGCCTCAGTCCTCTCAGGCTCCACTCACTCACTCTGTGTGTGTGTGTGTGTATGTGTGTGTGTGTGTGTGCGCCCGCGCCCGCGTGTCTGTGTCTGTGTGTGCGTGCGTGCGTGCACAAGCATGCATGCACATGCAGCAGGGACCACAGCAGGCAAGACCATGCTCCCACATGCCTTCCACTCACTCAAGTGAGGGGGACACACAAGGGAACAGAAGATGATGACACAGCCTCCTGAACATAGTGATGAGAAGGAGCCGTGGAGCAGAGGAGGGCCCCCTTGCCCACATTTGGTGGGGAGGTGGTGGATGGCTTCCCAGAGAAAGCACTTTCTAGACTGAGAAGTAAAGGCTGCAATGGAGTTTAAAAGGGCAGAGCTTTCTAAAATGAGAAATATGGTGAACAAAGGCCCAGAGGGAGGCTGGAGAGAGTATGTGGTGAATAGAACATAGTCAAGGGGGGGGCTCGAGCGTGGTATTCTGGGGTGGAAGTGGGAGTGACAAATGAGGTTGGAGAATTAGGAAGAAGCCACATAGCCAAGGGGCTTTATAAGTCCCATTAGAGAGTTTGAGCTCTGTTCTCAAGTCAGTGGGGAACCACCAAAAGTGTAGATCAGAGGAGTGACAGGGTAAAACTGCATTTTCAGACTCTTGCTTTGACTACTCTGTGGAGGACAGGCTCAAAGGGGCCAAGAGGGAACTTGAGGAATTCAAGAAATACCTAGGTAGTGAATAGACTGGGCCTGTAGAATGACTGGATGGGGTTTGGGATGGGGGTGAGGAGGGAGGAAGAGATGTCCATGATGAATCCCAAGTTTCCTGGGTTGGGCACCTGGGAGACCAGGGGTGGCATCGCTGAGCTGAGGGGAGCAGGGCAGTGAGGTAGGGAGGGAAAGAGAGGACCTCGGTTTGAACATGACAAGTCTAAAGGGCTTCTGGAACACCCAGATGGTGATATCTGGGCCAGAGAAACAAATGGGGAAGCTAGCAGCAAGCACTCGGATGGTATCTGAAACCACAGAGTGACACAGAACTCTTCACAAACATGCAGGACCATGTGGCAGAAGAGGCAGATCCTTGGGATCCCTGGCCAGGCTGCAGCTGGAGGGATGGGTCTGGGCTGGGCTCCCTCCCTCCCTCGTTTATCTAGGATGGGGGTAATGGGCTAGCCCACCCTTCTCTGCAGAGATGCTGCCCAGGGCCTGCCATCCAACCAGCGGGCCCATCCTCTTGGTCTATCCCATAATGGGAGACTGCTTGTTTTGCTCCCCTCACCTTCTACTAGCCCTGGCTCCCTTGGTATGGGGCAGCTCATTTGTAGACTAGAAGGCTGGGATGAACAGGGCTGTCCCTAGCCAGGGTCGGGGGCAGAGCTGACCACTCCATGGAGAGCTGCCACTTGTGGTCTTGGACACAATGATACCAGGCTCTCACCATATCAGAAAGAAGAGGCAAGGGCCACAGATGGGACCCAGCATGACAAAACAGAAAGATGCCTGGACTTGAGGGTGGGTGTTCACCAGTGTCCACCACACCGCCTGTGTGACTTTATGCAGGTCACTCATCCCCTGTGGCCTGGCTACTTAAACTGTACCATGAGCCTTGGGATTAAACGTCAGAAAACAGCCCCATGGTCATTCCTTCAGCCGTTCAACCATTCTGCACATTTTTGTTGAATATTCATTACGGACTACACCCTAGGGACATAATTTTGAGCACAAGAGACACAGTTGCTGCCTCCATAAAGTTTATAGCTTAGTGGAGGAGACAGACACCCCTCAAGGAATCCTGCAAATGCATGTCAAGTTACAACTGCAGAAAGTGCTAGAGAGGACACAGCATGTTGCCACGAGAGCTCATCACAAGGCGACCTCGACTGGGGGTCCCTGAAGTAATCCCTGAGTAGAGCTCTTTAGGCTGGGCTCCAAAGGAAAAGCGGGAGGGGGGGAGTAGGTAGGTAAAGGGGATGTGGCTCAGGGGAGAAGGACCCATGCAGAGGGAACAGAATGGGCAAAGGCTCACGGCAAGGCAGGGGAGTTTGGTGCATTTAAAGAACTGAATAAAGGCCAATGTGGCTGAACCCCAGGAAGCAAAGTGGGGGAAGGAACAGGTGTAGGGCGTCAAGGGCTCCGGCAAGAGTATCAGTCACCATCCCACTGGCCATCTGGATTGTACAGGGATTGCACAAAGAAGCACCCAAACCACGCAGGGCAGAACTGGACACCAACTGTCCTTTCTTAGGAGGCTACTTGTCTCTTTGGAGAACAGGACCCCTTTGACCTGAGACCCAGCTCTCCATGCCAGCAGCCATTTCTGCCTGTTGTGGCCACGCTTTTGAAAGATGTCGCAGTGAGCGTGGCGGGCACTCTCTCCTCTAAGGCACATCTTGAACAGCCTTTCTGCTTTTCCCATCTTGCATCCCTGTGTCTATGCAGCAGGCAGAAGCTGCTGAGCTAAGGCATGATGTGAGAACTTTCACATATATATGTATATCTATTTTCTTTTTCTTTTTCTTTTTTCTTTTGGCCAGAAAACAGCAATGAAAATTTCTGGTGAGTCACAGCTTTCTTTCTTTGGCTAGGGGAGCTGGGTATGAAGCTCCAAGAGATTGCAGCTAGAGGAGCAAGGCCTTGCCAAGCTGGGGAGCTAGGGAAATGAAATTAGCAAGGAGCCAGCTTCTCCGGCTTCTCGGCTGGGGGCTGGAAAATTCCGCTTAGCAAACAGAACCTATTCCCAGCATTGCAGAGCCCCACACTGCAGATAGATCCAAACCCCCTGCCCTAGGACTGTGGTTCCTCTGGGAGAGAGGCAAGCCCATGCAGCTGACACCAGCCCCAAGACGCCAAATCCCTGCCTCTGGCTTCCTGCTCTCCTCCGCACGTCCTTGGGTCTTGCTCAGAAGGCTGCCAGCAAAGCTTCCCCTGAAAAGAGCTCCCTCAATTAGTTCCAGGGCCCAAAACGTATAGGGTACTCCTTGCTACCTAAGCCGCCCCAAGCAGGATTTGGAATTCATTGCCCTTGCTTTGGAGCGTGATTCAGTAATTCCACAAATATTAACTGAGTGTGGTCTTTTGCGCCAAGCAAAATGAGTCATGCTTCCTGCTTCGTGGAGTATACAGCCCACTGGGGGCCTCAGGTGATAATCAAATCATCACATAAATAAATAGAAAATTGCCTCAGTGGTGGGGTATGAAGGAGAAATGCATGGCACCTCATGGGTCTAAAATGGGGCTTACCTCAGCCCAGGAAGATGGAAGTGGGCATCAGTTGACCATGCGGGTCTTTCCTGTCGCTGAGACTTCAAGTGAGATTTTTCACCTGCATGGGAGCCTTCTCTGACCCTCAGTGGCTCCCTGGTCTCTAGCACAAAACCCTATTTTATTGTCATTACTGCATTACCATTCCTGAGATCAGTCCTGTTCATTTACTTTCTGTTTCTGGTCTTTGATCCCTCTCAAGCTTCCGTCTGTTATGTTCACCACTGTTCCTCTAGTCCCGGGCAGGCCCAGGCACACAGTTGGCTGAAGAGATGAAAAGTAGCCAGAAGGATAAGCTGGAACCGGAAAGATGGGCAGGTTTCGACATAACCCAGGGATCGGGGAGAGCATTCCCAGCAGTAAGTGAGAGGGCTCTGTGTGCATGAATACTGCGGAAAACTGAGGGAAGGTATGTGTGGCCGAAGCAGAGGGGAGGCGACCAGGGGTGAAGACAAGGCTACTTTCTAGGAGCACGAGCTGGGGCACTGACGAACAAGGGAAGCATCTGGGCTGGCTACTGCCGTAACGAAGGACCATGCTGGGGATTTAAACAGCAGACATGTGTTGTCTCACAGTTCTGGAGGCCTCAAGTCTGAGATCAAGGTGTCGGTAGGTTGGCTCCTTCTGGGCGTGGTGAGGGAGACCCTGTTCCATGCCTCTCCTCTGGATTCTGGTGGTTTGCTGGCAGTGTTTGGTGTTGCTTAGCTTCTGGCCATATCACCCATTCTCTGCCTTCGAGTTCACATGATGCTTACCCTGTGGGTGCATCTGTGTCCAAATCTCCCCGCTTCATAAGGACACCAGTCATGCTGGATTAGGACCCACCTTTATGCTTGCATTAACTTGATGATCTCTTTCCAAATAAGGTCATTTTCTAAGATTTGGGGGGGTTAGGACTTCAACCTGTGAATTTGGGGAGGACACAATTCAACTCCTAACAGACTGCTGCCCCAAGTGGATCAGGAGCCCAAGGAGAGTTTACGTGACCACTCAGGCCTCTTTTTTGTGGTCCATCTGAGGAGCGAATGGGCCCATGATGCAGAGGATAAAGTCTGACCCCATTAGCTGGCATGCAAGGCCAGTCCAGCCCTTTCCCTTATCCCCCTCTCCACTTGCAAAAACCCAGTGGAGAAAATCTCTTAGCTAGGGATGGGTTTCTTCATTTATCTATTTTTTGCCTCCCAAGGAATCTGAGGCCATCGTACTCCGAGTTGGAGATCCTGACTCTGCTGCTAATCAGCTGTGTGTTCTTGGGCTTGTCACTCTACCTCTCTGAGGCTTTACCCTCTCATCATATGGGTGGGTGAGTGATTCAGTGGCCAGTGAGGGCCTTCAGATATTGACAATATGGACTATATTTCCCCAAATCAAAATGCTTACACATGATCTGACAAAGGCTTTTTTGTTCCTGACCACCCCCCCAACTTATTTATTTGAAAAGCCTCACAAGAAGCACAAAAATGAAAACAGTGAATGGTCATTATGTAGGACTCTTTCATGTATTTAGCTTCAATGACAGGATGATGAGGCTCCTGAAATCTGGGAAGGAGGGAGCTGGCTCTTCCTAGCTCATGGGCATTCCTGCCTTGGCACCTGTGCCCATTCTGTCTTCACTCGCTTAGAATGCCTTCTGCTATTCTTGCCACTCAGCAAAAACCCACTCTCAGAAGTCTTGTTCACAAGGCTCTTCCTTCAGGGATTACCTGAGATCTGTCTAAATTGCTTATTTGGATCTACTCAAATAGTTACCTCTGACATCTTTTATGCTGTTGCTTAGCTCCTCAATCACCACTCACATTCATGGGGCTTGTTCCCTCACTCATTCTATAAGCCCCTTGAAGGCAGGAACAATCTCTTGGTTTTTTTGGATTTTTTTTTTTTGTATTCCTTCATAGTCCTTGGCAGAATCAAATTCATTCATTCATTCGCCCGTTTACTCACTTGCTGTTCTAATGTTTTTTGAACACCTGCATGTTCTAAGCACTCTCTAGTCACAGACTGAAAGATGATTTGATGAGTCTTGAGAAGGCTCACAGTCTACTAGGTAAAATTAATGCAAACCAAGAATTATTATGGCTTTGGTCAGGACTCCTCTAGTTTAAGTGACAGAAATACTTCAAACCGGCTTAGGCAAAAATGATAGTAAGTGGGAGGAGGGAAAATTTAAAGGATCAAACATTTTGGGCGCCTGGGTGGCTCAGTGGGTTAAAGCCGCTGCCTTCGGCTCAGGTCATGATCCCAGGGTCCTGGGATCAAGGCCCACATCGGGCTCTCTGCTCAGCAGGGAGCCTGCTTCCTCCTCTCTCCTCTCTCTATGCCTGTCTCTCTGCCTACTTGTAATCTCTCTCTCTGTGTCAAATGAATTTAAAAAAAAAATCTTTAAAGGATCAAACATTTTAATCAAAAAATACAAAGGAATAAAAAAAAAATACAAAGGAATAGGAGGGGGTTGGCCTCAGGGACAGCTGGATCCGGGGTCTCAAAGGATGCCCTCAGGATCTGGTCTTGGTCTCCTCATCTCTTGGCTCTGCTTTCCTCTCCTTGTGTTGGCTTCACTCTCAGGCAGGCCTTCTACAGACCAAAAATACCCTGGCTGCTAATAATCCCAGTAGAAAGACAGCCCCCCCCTTCAGTCCACTAAAAGTCCTTGAATCACACTGTATTCAATTAAAGGTCTGTGACCAAGATGATGCAGAGCCAGTCACAGGCCCTCCGTTTTTCAGGGATGACTCCCCAGAGGAAAAATCCTCAAAGATGTTATCAGAAGAAAGGGGGAGAGATGCTAAGCAGGAATGAGTAACAGATACCTACTCTGTCATGCCGGGTGAGGACTGGGACTCTAGAGGAGGCAGGGAGGGGTGAATTCTGCCTCAGGATAGAGGGAGAGTCCCAGGAACATTTGCACTGGGCCTCGAAGTACACGTAAGAGTTTGCCAGGCGGAAAGGGCAAAGATGGGAGGTTCCTGCATGGAGAGGAAAGCTTGAGTGTAAAGCTGTGAAGTCAAAACAGGACATAGACTGTTCTGGGGCTAACTGGCTAGGCCAGGACTGAGAGAAGGCACAGTGGAAATGGAGGCAGTTGGGTAGGAAGGACGTCAGAGATCAAGGCTGAATGAAGGTTTTAAGTGGCCAGTGATGAGATCACTGGGGCAGGAAGGCCAGGGGGTAAGAAGAGCAGCCATCCAAGTGAAGGCAAAGAGTTTATCTGGGGCTTTGCCTTAGAACCACCACATAGCAGGGGGTAAATGTGAGTTTTCAGAACAGGGAGAGCCAGTTGAAAACCACTGACTTAGAAGCTACCTTTGGCTGATGCCAGCCCTGAGACAGAATATTTCCAAAGGGGAAAGACTATATCCATGGGTCACCTGACTGAGGTAGGATCTGCTTACCCATGTTGTAAGCCCCTCACCAGCCGGGTGAACTTGAGAAGTTAGTTAAACCATTTCTTTCCTTACCTGTAAAATAGTGTTGATAACACCTGCCTCACAAGGGTGCCTTCAGAACTGAATAAGGTAATTCATGGGATGCTCTTAGCATCAAACCAGCATATGATAATAATTAGTGATGTCATCACTTAATTATTACCACTAGCACCTCATTAGGTTATTAGGAAAAATCCAATGACAGATGTACAGATATACGACCCATGGTAGGTTTTCTGTAAGTGTTGGTTTTCCTCCTCTGATGACTAACTTCTCCTGCTGCAAACTCTCATGTATACTACAAGACCCAATACAAATACAAATGGTCCTGGGACTCCCCCCTCCACTCTGGGACAGAATGATTCACTCAGTCATTCCCCATAATTCAAAGTGACGGCACTGACTCTAATGTCTGGCAGCAGCTCTAAGCTCCCCCTTGAACTTGCTAAAAGTGTTCTTAATGAAAACCTCTGCCTCATTAAGCAATGCCTGGCCAACCTCATCTTCTCTTTCCTTGCAAACCCCTTTGCCTTGGTTTATCCATCTGTGAAATGAGAGTACCATTGTGCATGCAGTGCTAGGCAGAGGAAGGGCCCTGACCCATGGTTCCTCTGGTTGGTTCTTTCACCAATCACCTGGGGACCCTAAGCCAGGGCTCACCCTGCCTGGCCTTCAGGTCCCCTGTGTGTCGGGTGGGGATGATGACACTTTTTCTGACTCCAAGCTCTACCAGGATTCTTGGGAGCATTTAAGCAGCTAAGGGCTAGGGAGGCAATTTGCAAAGTGTAAGATACTATATAATATATTTTTTAAAGATTTTATGTATTTATTTGACACAGAGAGAGAGATCACAAGTAGGCAGAGAGCCAGGTGGAGAGAGAGGAGGAAGCAGGCTCCCACGAGCAGAGAACCTGATGCGGGGCTGGATCCCAGGACCCAGAGATCATGACCTGAACGGAAGGCAGAGTCTTTAAACCACGGAGCCACCCAGGCACCCCTGCTGTATAATATTTTAAGGTTATTATTAACCTATTTGTCAATAGAATAGAGTCAAAAGTAATCCCCTGCACATCGCTGCTTGTTGAAAATCTCTTTCATTACTGGGGCACCTGGGGTGGCACAGTTGGTTAAGCATCTGACTCTTGGTTTTGGCTCAGGTAGTAATCTCAGGATTGTGAGATCGAGCCTCATGTTAGGCTCCACGCTCAGCAAGGAGTCTGCTTATGTTTCTCTCTCCCTCTCCCTCTGTCTCTCCCCCAACCACTCACTCACAGGTACTCTCTCTCTCTCTCAAATAAATATTCTTTTTAAAATCTCCATTGTAGCAACTAATTTTCATTTTTAGAATAAAATTTAGATGATATGCATGTGTAGATTTACACAAAGCATATCATACATAAATAAACCACATCCTGATTAACACTTTGGAAGTGGCTGATTATAGTCTCTGTAGATTCCAGGAAAGCTGGTACAAGATCTAGGAAAGGGCCAGAAGGGCAAACGTGGAAGGAGAAAAAGGGTTTGTAGCTGTTGCAAAGACTGCTGTGTGGGCTGAGACTCCCACTTTGAAATTCCTCCCAGCAATGAAAACAGCAAGGTGGGAGATGGACAGGGTAGGCAAGTGTTCACTCTCCAGGAGGAGTTAAAGGCCCTGGGGGGTCTTACACAGGCTTCAGGATTTCTGCCATTCCTGCAAACCCACCATACTTAATACCTCCCTATTCACTATTTATTTTGACTTAAATGAATTTACTAAGGACTTTTCCTAGTCTTAGTTAAAATAAAACTTTAAAAACCACCATCACTTGCCATAAATAGAAAGTGAACTGAAAAAGTCAAGTTCAAGGAAAACAAAACAGCATCATTCAATCCCAGGCAGATCCTGGTGCCTACAGTCTGTTCTCTTAGATTAGAGAAGCACTGGCAGAACACTAGGAACGGGGCGCCTGGGTGGCTCAGTGGGTTAAAGCCTCTGCCTTCTGCTCAGATCATGGTCTCAGGGTCCTGGGATTGAGGCCCACATCAGGCTCCCTGCTCAGCAGGGAGCCTGCTTCCTCCTCTCTCTCTGCCTGCCTCTCAGCCTACTTGTGATCTCTCTCTGTCAAATAAATAAATAAAATCTTCTAAAAAAACAAAAAACCACCAGGAACCAAACTGAGACCGTCTCCTTGAGCCAACCACGGAGACGGAAAGAACTGAAAAGATAACTCAATATGTACGGTTCACGTGCTCTCAGTGGTCCCACTCTCATTTCGAGGAACACCACTCTGTTCTGGCCATCCCTCACATTGCAGTAATGCCCACTTAAAATGCCTGGCCTTTGGGCACACACTTCCTGGATGGGAACTCATAACCTCAAGGCAGCCCTTTCCTTGCTGGACAGCTCTAGCTACTGGAAAGTTCTCAAGATCAAGGTGAAGTCTGTTTCTCTGAAAATGCTATCCTTGGACCTTACCTCTCTCCCTTCTGTAGCCACACAAAGTAAGTCTATTTTCTTCATGTGTCTGAAGAAAGTATTTGGTAATATCTCGGTCTTTTCAGCTATTCATTCAAAAAAGCTTCTATTGTTGATCAGAGAGGGAGAGAGGGAGAGAGACTAGAAATGACCCCTTGCCTTCAAGCAGCCAGCAGACTGGAGTGGGAGGGCCGGACATATGAACTGGATCATTTCTTGGTCATAATAATGAGCGTGACATAACTCTCATAATAATGAGAGTGACAGACAGATCACCGTGGGAGGCCAGAGGAGGAGCAGAGGACCAGGGGCCTGGGATCTAGGGCAAGGGCTTCCCAGGGGAAGTGAGCCCTGAGCTGGCCTTGCTGAGAAGCGGGAGCTGGCCAGGAGAGAAGGGAACCCTAGATGCCCATACATGGAGTACTGGTCTAGACAGATGGGCAGCTCTCAGGAACACTAAACCAGCCTAGAGAGGGGAGAGGATACCCAAAGTCATGCAGCTTGAAGCAGTTTCGCATTTTGGAACCAGATAAGCCAAGATTAGAATTCTAGCTCTGCCACTTACCTGCTCTGGCTGTTTCCCTCTGGGCAAATTCCTTAATTTCTCAAAATCTCAATGTTTTCAACAAGAAAGACAGAGATGGTACCTGCCTCAAAGGTCCTAAATGTTTACCACGAAGTTAAATAAGGCAACGCATGCAAGACACCTAGGAGATGGGGCGACTGGGTGGCTCAGT
>LNAC01000267.1:716480-742318 GCA_002007465.1 Ailurus styani
TAGTTGCTGGCTGGAATCCTCCCCCCAACCGCTCCGTGAAGCTGAGGGATGCTCCAGGCCTTCGCTGCATAGAGTATTCAACATTATTCACTAGCTAGCCAAGCACCTCCCAGTTCTTTCCAAAATCTGACTTTCTGATTTTAAACACATTTAAATAGAATTCCCTGTTGCTTTTTTCCCCCACAGCTACCCAAATAACAGCAACCAACACTTAGCCTGCTAGAGAAAGCGTTTTTCTCAGGTATATCCCCCTGGAAGGTAAAGAGATATCACAAACTAAAGGCATCAGAATAGAAGAGGATATCACCTCACATGCAGAGCGCTATTTGCTGGTGGGGCTTATAGTCCAGATGGAAATCTGGAGCTGGTGTGCTGCCCCTCCCCGCCTCCTGCTCAGGAAGGGCCCCCAGTTCCAGGTCTTGAAGAGGATAAGCCAGCCTCAGGCTAGGGCTGGCTGGGAAAGAGCAGTAGATTATGGATTTGACTCTGGAGAAGAAGAGGGGCTAGGAGGCCGGCACGGCCTACAAGTGAGTTGTAAATAATTTATCATCTAGAGAATCATCACAATGGGTGCTCTTATGCATAAATAACCCTCAGAATCCCCTGGAGGGCTTGTTAAAATACGGATTGCTGGGCCCTACCCCTGGAGTTTCTCATTCAGCAGGTCTGAGGGGAGGCCCCAGATTTTGCATTTCTGACAAGTCTCCACATGTTGCTGCCAGTCAAGACCACACTTTGTTAAAGGGTGTTCTAGCACCTGCGGTCCCGGTTTCCCATCAGGGACAGCACTGTGAAGCCCACACTCTGTCTTCTCAGGAACACTGTGCTGGGCGTCAGGCACAAGGGCTGGGTGCCCCTCCGCCCAAATGGCCACACGAAGCTCCTAAGGCAGCCAGAAGACAGATGTCCCCCTCCTGCCTCCCATCAGCCCCACCCCAGAGCAATTCCAATTACCACTTGCTCTTCATTCACTCATTCAACAAACATTTAGTGTGCGTCAACTATATGCCAAACCTGGTGCTGGGTGTTCAGGACCCCGGGTCAAGAACCACCCTCTCTGCCATCTCTGAGCTCATCACCCAGGGCTTGTCAAAAGGGACACAGACAAGAACACAGGTGATTTTGGCACAGGATGGCAGCTTCTGCCTCACTCTTCTCAAGTCCTTCTGTCAAGTCAGAAAGGGAAGACATCCTTGATCCCTCTCTTCCTCAGTCCTACCTCTGACAGACTGCCCAGCACTGCCCACCCCTCCAGGTCTGTTCAGCTAGGGCCCTGGCAATCATCACCATCTGCCTGCACAGCAATAATCTCACCCACCTGCTCCACTTGTGCCCCCCCGCCAATTGAGGGTCATTTTTCAAAAACAGAAATGGGGACACGCCCCCCCCTACTTACACTGCCTCAGTAGTTCCAGCTGCACTGGCCTCTCCTCCCCTCCCGCTGCCCCCAGGGCTGCCCATCCCTCAGGTCTCTGCTTAAAAGTCACTGCCTCCAGATGCCTTCCCTGACTGCTGTTCTGGCTCAGTGAGGAGGATGAAAGACGGCTGCACATCCTTTGATGGGAGAAGGGTTTTCTTTCCTATCTCCTTGAAGCTGAGCTCAGGCTGAGAGGCAGTGCTGGGTCAGTTCCAGAGCTCGCCTTGAAGACTGGGGCTTCCCCACTGCTCTCTCAGGACCCTGAGCTACAGTGTCAGACACCCAGCTGAAATGCTAGTTTCAGAGGCCCTGACACCACGTAGGGAAGGAGGCAGCCCAGCTGGGCCCAGCCTTGCAACCATCCCCACCAAAGCACCGGGCACGTAGGTGGAGCCCTCTTGGATCCGCCAGCCCAAGATCATCAGTGATCCCAGTCAAAGCCCCATAAAGCAGAAAAATTACCCGACTGAGACCTGTCCAAATTCCTGACCCACTAAACCATGAGGTACTGCATTTTAGTACTAAGTATTGCTGTTACACAGAACAGATAACCAGAACATTCTACATTACATTACAATTATTTCCATCATAGCATCTCCTGGGCACCTGCAATTTTTTTTTTTTGGATTGCCCAGGCAGAGAAAGAGCAAATGGAGGAATCAAGAGGCCTGAGCTCTTGTAATGGACTGAATGGGTCCCCTTAAAAGTCATATATTGAAACCCTACACCCAGCGTGACGGTGTCAAGTGGTGGGGCCTTCGGCAGGTAATCAGGCTTAGGGCAGAGCCGTCATGAATGGGATTAGTGCCCTTAGAAGAGTCAAGAGAGAGCTTGTCTGCTGTCTTGACCCAATGAAAATCAGCGGTCTGCATGCTGAGAGAGCTCTCACCAGAAGCAGGCCATGTTGGCACCCTGTCAGGACTAGGCTCACCGGGGCTGAGCACCCTGTGGCCCATGATTCAAAGGAAGGTTCAGGTGGTGGCTCTGAGAGTGTACCTGGGGCAGGTCAAACATTTAGAGAACAATACCATCATCATCTATTTCTTTTCTACCATCACATATTATGCACACTGAGGACCTCTTATTCTCCTTAACTGTGCTGTGTGCTGAAACACCAAGATTAACAAGATACAGTCCCTGCTCTCAGATACTGTTCCCCTCCTCTCGAGAGGGGACACGCCCATAGTTGGTACGGTTGGGGCAGGCACCCAGTCCTTCTGGCCATGTTCTTTGAACTCCGCCACCTGCTTACTCTTCAGGCCTCAGTGTGAGTCTGACCTGGTGCTTCCTCTGTGTGACCGTTAATACTCTGTATTTGTTGATTTGTTTATTTAGCCACTATCCACTGAGGACCTACAGGGTGCCAGGCCCTGACTTATCATAGGAAACAAGACAGGGGGTTCCTGCAATAGTGGGATTTCCCATCTAGTGGAAGAAAGAGATGAACAATCAAACATAAAAGAAGAAAAGAAAGAAACTATCAAATGATTGCCCTGATGGACTTCCAGCTTCTAGCACAGTGAGAAATCAGTTTATAAGCCACCTGGTCTATGGTACTTGGTTAGAGCAGCCGAAGGAACTAAGACAATTCCCGCCTCAGCTCAGCCACTCATTTGCTGAGCTATCTTGGGCAGCTCAACTCCCTCTCTAAACAAAATCTCTCAGCCAGAGTTGGTTTTACAGAGCAAGTACGTTTCCTCCCTTCCTTGCTCCTGCTCATTCACAAACACCCCATCTCTCTCTGGCACTGGGCCCACTGCAGTGGGAATAAGAGAACAAGACCGGGGGCCCTGCCCTCAAGGCCCTGAGAGGCTACCTGCCAGAGAAATGGACACTCTTACATGAAGTAACTGTAAGACACCAAGACAAACCTTCTCTGGACAGCAGGATGAAGGACCCAAAGCCCAGCACAGATCCTGTTCACTAAGCTCCAAAGAGGCAGCCAGGGGTCAGCACTGGTCAGCCCTGGGGTCAAAGGACCAATCCAGGCATCCCTTAGAGACTCCTGCTTCCAAAAGCCACATTAGCATTGTGCAGAGGGCCGATGCCAGCTGCACTGGCCTGGGCCCACACCCTAATTAGAATTTCATAGTGTCTCAAGCAGCCTGCTTGGCCCGACTACCAGCTGGGGCTCCTGTTCCGTCTGGTGGCCTCTGTTTAATGAACCCATGAGGGGCTGGCCGAGCTCATTACAGGCGATGCAAGGGAACAGGGGACCCCCACTCTTGCTGCCCCATGCCCCCGCCTCTTCCCCTGCCCCCACATTCACACTGCAAATGGGAAGCAAGGAGACGGGCAGGAGCTGAGGCCATAGCCTGACCATATTACCCCCGATGGCTCCAGTGACAGCTCAGCCAGAGACAAGGGTTTCTGTGAGTGTGTCTCTATCTCTGGTTTTAGGGGAGCCTTCAGAGTCCATGGCTGTTCTCAGGCTGCAGCCGGCCCTTTCTTATCTCAGGCCAATGAGGCAGAATGAAAATGACAGTTCAAATCTATCTCCTTGCAATGACTGGCCCACAGACATGCCTAGACAAGCTGCTTTCTCAGAGCTGCACTGTCCTCATCTTTAAGACAGGGCGGCAACCCCTACCCGGCCCCACGTGCTCAGTACTGCACTCAGTAAACTGTCATGGCTGTTATGTCAAAAAGATAGGCCAGAGAAGGCACCAAAACTGGAGCAGCATTGCTTCTGAAGGGCAGGACTGCGTCAGTGACTTTTTCCCTCTTATTTTTCTGTATCTTCTAAAGTATATATAATGAGCATTTTACTTTCATCATTTGGAAAGAAAAAAAAGGCAAACCTCCCCACCCCACCCCCAAATCTATCAGAAAAATGAGATTATGTGTGTGGTAGGGCCTAGACAGTGCCTGGGAGGATGTTATTAATAGAAGCTTCCTCCTGGAGGCCAAGTCTGAATAAATGAGATTGGGTAGAAAAACAAGAGTGGTATTTTTGAAGATGCAATGCATTTGTGCTCTTTGATAAAGCAATTTCCACAAAAGTGAGTGTTCGAATGCTGTGGCACAGACAAGGGGAGATGTTTAGGGGCGTTTAAAGGAAGAGCGCTCCCTGGCCAGAGCGGAAGGCCAAAACATATAGGGAAGAAGTGGAAGCAAACTCGGGTTCACTGACAGGTGAAGAGATACCCACGATGCACTGTATACACCCAATGGAATATTACTCAGCCTTGAAAAGGCATGGACCACAATATGGAGGAAGCTGGAGGACATTATACTAAGTGAAATAAGCCAGTCACGAAAGGGCAACTACTGTATGATTTCACTTCTCTGAGGTCCCTGCAGTAGTGAGATTCATAGAGACTGCAAGTCAAAGGGTGGTTTCCAGGGACTGGAGAGGGAGGGAATGGGGAGTTAGTGTTTGATGGGAATGGAGTTTCTGTTTCACCAGATGAAAAGCACTGTGGGGTGTATTGTAGTGACGGCTGCACACCAGTGTGAGTATCCTTCATGCTACCTAACTGTACGCTTAAAAATGGTTAAGATGGTAGATTTTATATTATGTGTGTTTTACGACAGTTTTTTTTTTAATGTAGAGAGAAAAACAGGATCAGACCCAGAGGTCGGGGTTGATGCAAGTTGCTGAGGTTGAAGGCGACGGTCTGGAGAGATGACAGGTGGAGGAGAAGGTCCCGGGAGCACGGCAGAGGGAGAGACAGCTGCAGAGGGGCGCCCTGCCCTGTGAACACTGTCCCGGTGAAGTTGCTACCTCCTACCTGCACTTTAAGAGGCTGGCCCCAGTGGGTTCAGGGCAAAGAGGTTTCTTGCTGCTGGCGGATTCAGAGGCTGCCAGGTCAATGCCTGAGGGGATCTGAGCTCACAAACCCAGAGTATGGAGTGAGAGCAATCAGGACCTGGGGAGTTTGTGTATTGTCAATAAACGAGGCAGAGAAAGAGCCCCTGACACCGATCCTCCAGGATCAGGAGGAGGGATGCGATGATTCTGAGACCCCTGTGCTGAGGGAATTGGGAAGTGGGCTGGCTGGTCCCCAGATGTCCTGAAAAGAGGGGGCAGGTCACCCTGGCCCAGATGAAGTCTAGCTCAGTGCCTGGCACTTGGTGGGATAATAGCTACAGCAAGGACAATTGGGCGTTTACTGCCCGCGACAAGCACTTTTCCGTGTTCCTCACTCATTCCCTTCAGCATCCTTATGCGTCGGAATAACCCCTAGCCTCACTTTCCACGCAGGAAGTCAGGCACAGAGGGCTCCGTAACCTGCATCCCCAAAGCCTTAAAAGCACACCCTCTGCCTCCAGTGCGTCTCTGCCTCCTTCTGCTTTGCTGCCTCCCCTCGGCGCAGGCCCCCTGCCCGCTCCTCACTTGAACTGGTGCTCCCGGGAACTGCGGATCTTGGAGGAGAACCGCTCGGCCAGCTTCTCCAGGCTGCGGGAGTACTCGAGCTCAATCTCAGCTTTCCGGCGGAAGAACTCCTGGAGGTCCTGAAGCAGTTGCAGCCGGGACTCTGATTGCTGCTCCAGGCATTTGAACTGCTCCACCAGCTGCGTGCGGATCTCTGCGGGCAGAGGCAAGGGGCAGCGGGCGTTAGGCTGTGCTGGGCACCGCGGTGGGGCCCACCCGGCTGACCCAGGGCCCCTGGCGCAGGCAGGGCGACTCCTGCAGGCCGCCCCCCTCCCCCACCGCCACGATTCTCCCCACCCCCAAGCCTCTCCGGCACTGGCACAGAGTTCTGGCCCGCGCTGGCTTCTGTCACATGGTCTAACCCAATGTTTCCCCAACTTGAATCATGGCGTGTCACCACCATGACTTCTGCCGTATCCACAGGCCGCCAGCAGTATTATTTCTTCCATATGATCTAGGCAATTGGCTCGCTTTTCCTACTGAAATGAACATATCTGAAATGAACGACTTTGTGTCACCACAGGAGGGGAAAACCAGGACCACATGCCATCCTGCGACACTGAAAAGGAATTCAACAAAAACAAAAAGTTTGTAAAATTCTATCTAGAGACTATTGCTTACCAGAGGCCCTGAGCCCAAGCTGCCTGCTCTCCATCAACAAAAAGAAAATGGGAGCCTGCGAGGCGCTGAAGACTTTCTCCAGATGCAGTCAGGGCTGAGAGAGGCTGAGAAGGGGATGCCGGGGCTCTTGGGTTTCAGTGTTACTTAAGGTCACGTCTGTGTTCCCCGTTAAATCACCTTGAGCTCCATGCATAAACATCTCAAGTACCCCTAGAGGAATGTCACCCACACGTCAGGAAATACTGACAGCAAACCAGGTCTGTGCAACCAGGCCAAAAGTTCAAAAGCTGGGGAGGTGGAGATAAAAATCACAGGCAAATCCCAATAACAACAGCCAACCTCATCTTCAAGCCCATAGCGTTGTCACTGCTGTCAGCCCGAGGCTTTAACTCCTTCCCGGCCATCCCACAAGCTGCTCAACACCTCAGTCTCCTCAAAGCACTCTGCTCACACCAGCTCCCTGCTCAAAACGTCCCACAGTCCCCTTTTGCCTGAGTATTAAGCCTAACTCCTTAGCATGGAATTCAAGGCCATCTACCGCCCAGCCACAAATTTTACTTGTCCGGATTTACCCCCAGTAGACTCTTAAAACTGTTCAAACCAGTCCTTGAAATATCCAGTCCCATCTGCATAAATGGGCACCCTGTCTGAAATGATGGCCAACTTTATCTTAGCATCCTTCAGACAAGTGGTCTTCACAGGGGGCAGCCCTACCCTGGGGGTACACAAAGGCTTCCCCAGGGGTACACAGGTAGGAAAAGTACAAGGGAATGGTCCTCCTTTGGGACCACGAACCTTTGCTACTTAAAGACCAGCAGCGTCAGCCTCACCAGTGGGCTTATTAGAAAAGCAGAATCTCAGACCCCTCCCCCAGAATTTCTGAATCAGAATTTGCATTTTAGCAAGATCCCCAGATGGTCCTATATACCTTAAAACATGAAAAGCACTGCCATCAACTACCCCCATCCATCTCATTATGAGGAGCATTTCCCACACTATCTTACTTTTATGTTTACTAATTATTTGTCAGATGTATAAAATACCAATATTATTTTGATGAACTGTGTATCTGATCATTATAATGATAAATCAATCCAAAGAAAGATACTTAGAGTTCTAAGGGGCAAAGGAAAAATTTCCAATGGCTATTTCAGTTCATATACATGTTTTAGATCAAAAGAAGTATGACAGAGTGGGGCGTCAGGATGGCTCAGTTGGTTAAGTGTCTACCTTCTATTCAGGTCATGATTCTGGAGTCCCGAGATTGAGCCCTGCATCCAGCTAGCTCCCTGCTCGGCAGGGAGTCTGCTTCTCCCTCTTCCTCTGCTCCTCCGCCCACTCATGCTCTGTCTCTCGCTCACTCTTTCTCAAATAAATAAATAAAATCTTTTTTAAAAAAGTATGATAATCAGGGCGCCTGGGTGGCTCAGTGGGTTAAAGCCTCTGCTTTCGGCTCAGGTCATGATCTCAGGGTCCTGGGATCGAGGCCCGCATCGGGATCCCTGCTCAGCGGGGAGCCTGCTTCCCCCTCTCTCTGTCTGCCTGCCTCTCTGCCTCCTTGTGATCTCTCTCCCTCTGTGAAATAAATAAATAAATCTTAAAAAAAAAAAAGTATGATAATCAATAGAAGAGTTTTGAGTATAAAAATATATTAAGATAAAATTCTGTGAAATAGAAGGGAATTATGAGTTTAAAAAAAAGTAAAGAAAGGCACAATAATATAAAGTTTCTAACTTGGATAATTTTTTTAAAGATTTTATTCATTTATTCATCAGAGAGAGAGAAAGCGAGAACAAGGAGGGGGAGTGGCAGGCAGAAGGAGGAGCTCTTTGCCAAGCAAAGAGCCCTATGTGGGACTCAATCCCAAGACCCTGGGATCATGCTCTGAGCCAAAGGCAGTTGCTTAACCAACTGAGCCACCCAGGTGTCCCGGACTATTTGGATAATTTTTGAGGGATGGTGGTGGATACCAGTGTGTTATAGTATTTATCCCGTGATCTGGCAATCCCACTCATGGCTACCTACCCCAAACACAGCCAGGATTTATGTCCACCAAAAGCTATATAGAAGAACACTTAGAGTAGCTTTATAACCAAATATTAGAAACAACCCAAAATGTCCATTACAAGTAGACAAGATTTCTTAAATCTGAAATTGGCACTCGATGGAACACTATACAACAATGACAAATGATGAACTACTGCCACCTGCAGCAACATGATTGAATCTCATAGACCTTATATCACTTGAAAGAAGGCAGAACAAATGAGATCATGCAAAACTAGTTTATGGTGATGGAGGTCAGAGACATGGTCACTGTTGGGGAAGGGTTGACTAGGAGGGGGTACAAGAGTGCCTTCTGGAATGCTGGAGATAGACCACGCCTGGGTGGCAGGTTCACTGGCAAAAAAGAACTGAGTTGTGGGATGCCTGGGTGGCTCAGTCAGTTAAGCGTCTGCCTTCAGCTCAGGTCATGATCCCAGGGTCCTGGGATCGAGCCCTGCTTCAGGGTCCCCACTCAGTGGAGAGACTGCTTCTCCCTCTGCCAGCTGCTCCCCCTGCTTGTGCTCGCTCACTCTCTCTCTTTCTCTCTCTGACAAATAAAGTCTTTTTTTTTTTTTAAGTTGAGTTGCATACGGAGATCTGTGCATTCTACTCTATATAAGTGATCCTGCAATAAAAAGGCAAAATAAAAAATTGCTCTGTTACTTCATTTCCATTTGATACATTTAAGAGTGTAATTTTATTCTGCAAGGTCAATATTTACAATATGGTAGAAATGATATCCTTTGTAACTACTTAAACTTATAATGAAACATTTCAGATGTCAAGTTAAAATGTATGAGGCAAGAGGGTTTTTTTCCCCCTGAGTTCACTTAGAGGGTAGGCAAGCAGAACAGCTTAAAACCTGCTTTAGAGCCCATGTCAAGTGCTGTTCCTCCCAGGGAGTCCTGGACTGCTTGGGCCTCCCGGCTCCTCTCTGAACTCCCATGGTACTTCCAGTTTGTCTCTGCCTGCCTCCTACCGTTGTTTTAATTCTTTCAGGAACGTAAGTCATATCCACCTTAGCTCCTCAAATGAAATTTAAGCTCTGAAGGTGGATTTTCCCCACACATACTAGATCATCAGGAGATCAATATCTGCACAACAAATTACTATTTATCTTTACCAAGTGCTTTTACCCAAGGACATTAAGTGTTGTGATTATGGGAGTCTCACTCGACACAAACATACACACAAACACCACACACACACAGACCACACAACACATACACACCACACCCCACGCACAGCACACCACACACACGCATACTATACACCACACGCCACACCATACACACACACACACACGAACACGCACACGACATTATTATCCCTTTTCTACAGAGGAAGAAAGCACAGCTCTGTGTAAACTATCATCAGGAACCTGTCCAAGGTCACATTTTGTTCTCTGAACTGTAACAAACTGCACAGGTATGCCTGTGACATGGCCTACGCGTTGAACTGAACCAAGATGCCATCATTCCCCAAAAGGCAAGCCCTACCCTATCAACACATAGTTATAAAAATGCTTTCCAAATATTTTTCAAATTACTTTCAGACCATCTACTATTTGGGACTCAAAATAATCTTAATAATAATCGCTAGCATTTATGGAGTCCATCATTTGTCGCAGGCACAGTGCTGACTTCTTTACATATTTATCTCACATTATCTGTTCCCCATAGGCAGTGACTACTAGCATTCCCCCACCCTCCCCCCATACATGAGGAGGTAGAGGCTCAGAGGTAAGCAGCCTCTATTCATAACAGCTGGTGTGTTGCAATTAATCTAGGAACCAAGCCCAGATCCCTCAGATGGCGGCAACGACCCTCCAGACACCTAACTACACTGAGACCATATTATTCTTTTTAAAGACTTTAATCCATCTGTATTCAACCTCTTGTATTCTTTTTGTAACAAGATGGTGGTCTAAAGAGAATTGTTAATCAGAAATGCTGCAGCCACTGCTTTCCTACATTACAGGGCATCATCAGGAGCCAGTGTTCTCATATTTTAGAGGAAAAGCTCATAAATCACACTATGATGACAGGAGAGGATTTGGAAGGAGCAGAGAATCTCCCCCAATTCATACCACCAGCTGGAGCCTCCAGGCTGGCTCGTGCATAGAACCTTCCAGCAGCTTGGACAGCTCAGAGTCAAATCCTTCTAGCAGGAAATGGTCCTGGCTGGATCTCCGACTGCAGCTTGCCCGTGCTCTGGAACCCTGAAAGGATTTGATTACCCATCTCATTATTTCTAACTCCCTTCCAAGTTGCTCCTCCTTGGAGCTGGCACAGATTTGGGTTTTCTCCTTGAAGATTTCAAAGGAGCGACAAAAATAAAATAAAACAGAATTGCTCCCAAGGCTCAGACTCCATTCAGCAGACATTCCCCCCAGGGGGCGGTTCCAGCCACAGTACAGCACAGAGCAGCAGAAAAATTAAAAGCGGGTGGGGCAGGGAGGAAAAGAGGTTTGGAAAGTCAGGAAAAGCTCTTCGCTATCAGAACCTTGAAACTGAAGATGACCTCTCCAATCACCTAGAGCAGCCTCCTGGTTTTACAGATACAGGCATGAGGCCCAAAGAGGGGGCAGAACTAATTCTGACCCCTGGACTCCTGAAGCACAGCTTTCCGTGGCACTCTCCTGATAAAATTCTCCATGGCTCCCTATTGCTTATAGGCTCAAAGCCAAACTCCTCTGACTTTCAAAGCCCAAGAATCTACAGCCTGCCTATCTATTCCCCATAAAGCTCCAGCTTCTTCTCCTGCAACAGTCTCACCAAAGACCACTGTGGCTATGCCAATGCCACCGCCCATGGCAACACCCAGGGCAACCAGCCTCAGGACTGAACAAGTATCCCCACGCTCCCCACCCCACTCACAGCTAAACCTCACAAGCAGAGGCAGCAGGTCCTCTTCAGGTTCAAGGTAATTAGAAATTCTATTTTAAAAAAATTAATAGATTGTTTTTTAGAGAAACTTTGGGTTGACAGAAAAATTAACCAGAATGTACAAAGAGTTCCCACATACTCCCTCTCACTCCCAGGCACAGTTTCTCCTATTATCATCATCTTGCACTGATTGGTGTAGTACATCTGTTACAACTGATGGACAAAACTAATATGTTACTATTTGCTAGAGTCCAGAGTTTAGGTTAGGGCTCACTCTTGGTGTGTTACATTGCATGGGTTTTGACAAATGCCGCATTGTATCACATGGCTGTCATTATAGTATGGTACAGAGAGTATCTTCACTGCCCTAAAAATCCCCCGTGTTCCACCTATTCATCTCTTCCTCCCTCCTCTCTACCACCCCTGAAAACTACTCACTTTCTACTATCTTTCTAATTTTGCCTTTTCCCGAAAGTCGTGTGGTTGGAACCATACATTATGTATGTTTTTTAAGCTGGTTTCATTTATTTAGCAATAAGCATTTAAATTTCCTCCATGTCTTTTCATGACTTGATAGCTCATTTCTTTTTATCACTGATTAATACTCCATTATATGGAATAATATTCACAGTTTATTTATCCATTCACCTCCTGAAAGACATTTTGATGATTTCCAAATTGGGGGAATTATGAATATTTTGTGCAAGCCAAATAAGTTTTCAACTCATTTGGAGAAATACTTTTTTGTTAACTAATAGACTATATTTAAGAGCAGTTTTAGGCTTATGGGGGAAAAAAAGGAGTTCTATTTTTAGATAAGAAATACAGGAATTTAAAATATTAGTACAAAATAAAAAAGGTAGACAGGATACAAAAAGAAAAATCTCTCTCTCACCCCTGTCCACCAGCCACCTAGTCCCCCTCTAATAAGGTAACCAACTTACCAGGTTCATGTGCCTCCTTCTAGAAATAATGGTGTATTTCAATTACATTATTTCCCCCATTTTTACACACATGACAGCATATCATTCGCGGCATTCTATCCCTTACTTTTGTCTTTTAAGAATACATTGGGAAGGGATGCCTGGATGGTTCAGTCAGTTAAGCATCTGTCTTCAGCTCAAGTCACGATCCCGGGGTCCTGGGATCACCACCCCCCCTCAACCGTGAGCCATAGAGTCTGCTTCTCCCTCTCTCTTTGTCCCTCCCCCTACTCACACTCTCTCTCTCTCAAATATATAAATTTAAAAACCTTAAAAAAATAATACATTGTAAAGATCAGTCCATATCATTTTATAAAGAACTTCCTCATTCCTTTTCACAGTACTATAAATTCCACTGTAAAATTTAAAAAATTTTAGCCAGTCCCCTTTTCTGGACCTTTAAGTTGTTTGTAATCCTTCACTATCACCAACGATACTAGAATAAATAACCCTATGAAGGCTTCATTTCGCACTTGTGCAGGAAGATCATTTGTGTGATGGACTCTTCACGTGGAAGTGTAGGAGCAAAAGGCATTTGCATGACTACTTCGCATGACTCTTTTGCATGGCTATAAACTGCCCCCCTCTGAGACTGTACCGATTGATACCTCCCAGAAATCTATGAGGGGGTCATATGGACTATTTACAAACAGGCATGTTGGGGTTTACTTCAAAATACTCTTGGGTGGGGGGAATGAGGGGTAGCAGGCTTATGGGTAACACAAGATGGCCTTGAGTTGATTGTTGAAGTTTAGTTGTGCTGATGGATATGAGAAAGAGACTTGTTATACTATTCTCTCTACTTTGGTAATGTTCGAAACTTTCCATAATAAAAGAGGGGGATGAGAGAGAGAGAGAGAGAGAGAGAGAGAGAGAGAGAGAGAGAGAGAGAGAGAGAAGAAAGGCAGACAAAGCCAGAAACTTGATACATAGGCTGCAGCTCTGGTTAACAAGTCTGACCAGTTAGGAATGCCAACAAGTTGTCCCCAGAGGCCTCTGCCCCCAGCCTGCAGACAGGTTAGAAAGAGGGGTCAGAGTGTGACCGACCTTAAGAGCAACTTTAAATGCAGCTTCCCAGGCCCCACCCAATTCCAATCCTTGGACCTGTCCTGAGAACCTGGTAACTTCTGACACCTCCTGGGATGATGAGGCCCCACTTTTCACAGCACATTCATCCTGAAAATCAAGACTGAGTGAGCATGTGCCCCCTCTGCTCCAGAGGCAGCTGGCATACCCTCCCTGGTAGAGTTTCCAGAGGCAAGGAGGAGGGTGAACTGTATGGTATGTTACTGTGGACATACAGTGTGTCCACATGTACTGTATTCATGTCCATGTGATGGACATACATCACATCTGTGCACACACAATCCCACCTCATTATCACCGCGTCCTACGAGGCCGCTGCTACTATCATTCCTATTTCAGAGATGAAGCAAATGAGGCTCAAGGAGTGGCAGTGGTTTGCCCCAGGCTCACCCAAAAATTGGCAGGGTCAGGGCTCAAATCCAGAGTAAGGGGCAGAGGAGAACCAAGTTCACCCAGTCTCTAGGTCAAGGTGCCCTCTCTGGGGGATCCAAAGCCTCCCCTTTCAGGGATCGCGTCCTGCTCCACCTCCTGTCTCCATCCCACACTCCATCTGTCATCCTTGTGCCATTCGCACTGATCCTGGCTGTCACTGTATCCATCCCGGTGCATCCTGACCTTGACCTCAAGGAGGGAAACATCAGCTTGGTAGTTACAATGTAACAGGCCCTGGGTTCACCTGCTTAGGGGATTCAAATCCTGGCCCTGCCACACATTAAGCTGAGTAAACATGGGCATGTTTGTTTCATTTCCCTGAAGCTCAGTTTCCTCTGTAAAATGCGGATGGTAATAATCTATCTCATATGTTTGTTGTAAGAATAAGTGATCATTCGAGAAAGTTCTCAGTTCAGTGCTCTATCTTAGCACTGCCCTAACACAGTGGCCTCTAGCCATATGTGGCTATTTAAATTTGATTTTAAAAAAATTCATTTCTCAGTTACACTTGCCACATTTCAAGTGCTCAGAAGCACATGTGGCTAGTGGCTACTGTACTGGACAAAGCAAAACATTTCCCAGCACTGCAGAAACTTCTAATGGGTAGCACTGGATGAAAGGCTTACTAAAACCTCTCATGAGCTATGATCATCATTTATGAGTATTGCTTTCTGTGGCCAGCCTGACAGACAGCATCCTGAAAGAGTCCACTGCCATCCAATTCCAGCTTTAGGGGAGGAAGGTGGTGTGGCAGAGGGAGTGGAGAGACCCACAGAGCCTGGACTCGAGCCGCTGTCGCAAGTCGGAATGCTGTCTCTGCCAGACGCGCACTGGGAGGTCTTGGGCAGGAAAGTCATTTTCTCTGAGCTCTTCTCCCATCTGTGAAAGGCAGGTAACTATGCTCACCCTGCAGGGGTGCTGCAAGGATCAGACTAGAAATGCGTGCCATGTGCCAGGCAACTAGGAGACCCTGGGCCAACAGCCTCCACAGAGGGGTGGCTCAGGCTCACGGGCTTTGGGGACAGGGGAAGGGCAGAGGCTCACAGGATTTGGGGACAGCCAGCCTGGGCACAAACCTGGTCTTTTCCACTTTGTAGCGGTCGCTTCAGCTCCCTGAGTCTGTTTTCTCATCTATAAAATGGGGACTAGTAATACCTTCCTCTCGGGTTTGTCAAAAGAGAGATGGTGTGCATAAAAAGTACCTGGCGGGACGCCTGGTACACGGCAGATAAGCGACACGCAGCAGGAACGAGCCATCACTGCTGCGGTAGCTGTGCAGACGGAGCAGGGGGCATGCTGGGCACCAGGCTAGGTGTCCCCCCCGCCCATCTCACACCCTCCAGACACAATTCCACCAAGAAGGCCGTATCATCCCTGGGGTCACTCAGAGCTGCGTTCCCTCCTCCTTCCAGTCCTCTCCAAAAGCCTGGACCCGGCACAAAAAGGCTCCATTGGCTCGGCGCGGGCTCCACACCCCTACCCTTGTCCCAGCCTCCCATTTGTGAAGAGGCGGGTGTCATACGTGCCCTGAGCCCCCCTCCCTCCCACCAAGGGCACCTGGGCTCTGCACCGTGCCACGCAGGAGAGCACCAGCTGCTCGGCCAGTCCCAGCCACCACGTGCTATTTCCTGGCAACCATGATGGAGGCCCCTGATGCGTCTCACCCTTCCCTGCCTGAGCTGTGGTGGAGCCGACTGGGTGGGTGATGGGGAGCAAGCTCCTGGGTCCGCCCTCTCTGCAGATGTGAACCAGTTCCTGGCACTTTGTACTATCTCCCTCTTTGGGCCAGGGACCCTTACCAGAGACCTCAGTCAGTCCTATATTAACCTTGACCAAGCCCATTCACATCCATCATGGCTTCTGACCACCGAAGGCTCAGGGAGGGGCTGGGTATCACACCGTATGTGAGGGCACTGAGGCCCAAGAGAAGGGAAAGGACCTTCTTGAATCATGGGATTCAAAGCTGGGCTGGCCTGGCCCTGCCAGGCGCTGCTCCAGTCTAGCTCTGCTCCCTACCAATCACAGTAAATCATCCCAATAACAGAACTGTTTCTCATATCTTTTCACCACTTCAGCCCTAAATCAGTTGGGAGCTGAGTGATGCAATGCCAAGAGCTGGATTTGGGATCAGACTTGCTAAGTTCAGAGACTGGCCTTGAAGCGTGCTAGCTGTGTGACCTTCAGCAAGTCAGTAACCTCTCTGGGCCTTGACTTTACCATCTGCAAAATGGAGGAAATAACAGTAGATAATCACCGTGCTGAGTGCTTCCCAAGAAGTGTCTCCTTATTCAAGCAAAGCAGTGAACATTATGCTACAGCCTTGGGAAGAACTACTACTGTTCCCTGATTTTGCAGAGGAGGATGCTAAGGCACAGAGAAGTAAAGTGACATGCCCAATTTCACCTAGACATTAAGAAGTCTTTTGGCTCCAAATCTATACCACTTGCCAGGAATGTCTCCTGAGCACTTGCCATACGTGCTATATACCAAGTCAGCCAAATTCTTACACTCTGTCTTCAGTCATCTACTATTCCTCAGAGCAGTGAAAGCCAGGCTTAGCACAGATAATCAAAACACATCAAACTCCGGAGGCTTCCTTGAAGCAAATTACATCTGCTTCCAGCACTCTTGGAGGGTGAGGGAACACAAAAGCTGGGTGAAATGATTGGTGTTTCCCCCTCCTCCTCTCACCGCCACTCCCTCCCCCAAAAAGGAAGCACACACAGTACATGGGCTAGTGTTTTGAAAAACTAATAGTTATTTAATAATGGTGATAATAATATTGTCAACCAGTAAAATCCTCCTCTAACTAAGAGGAAACAACATGGTCGCAAACACACTAGGGAATTAGCATTAGATATATATCCATGGCTGAAGAGATAGGAAATAGGAGATTCCCACTTCCCACTGTGGTCCAAAGGCAGAGACCCAGCTCCGAAGCCTCCTGACCACCTTTACCTGGATTGCTAAACCAGTTCCCTCAACCAGAAACCGGACAGGAGAGTAGGTGGGAGAGAGGCTTCCCCACAGCATCTGTGCCGTGTCTAAATAATAGCCATTCCCTCTCATGAAGAAGTCAGACAGAAGTTGTCTCCCCGCCTTCCAGATGTTCAGCAAAATGCAAAGAATGGTCAGAACAAGGCCACGCCTCCTCCTACCAGAAGCTCCAAGTTAAAGTGGGCTGTGATCAATTTCAACACGAGATTAATATTCACGGCTTTGCTGCCCAATGGTCCCTGAAGGATCAGATGCATTTAAATGGGAAGAAATTAGGATTCATTAATGCTGAATTTCCAGCTGCGTCCTCAGACTGAGGATGCTTCTTTTTGTTTTCAATCCTACCCCACTTCTAGAACTAAAATGGAAGTCAGAGATCTGGGGGTCAGCCTGGAAACATCCAAGTGTTTCCCAAACATTAAGAACCATCTTCACAATGTGTTCTCTCTAAAAACCAACCATGCTGTATTTTTTCAACGTATTTCTTTAAATCACCTCGTTTTTTACAAAGGATACTTTACAGTACGACCATCAATAGAAAAACCTGAATCACTAATCATTAATGGGAGGCATTTGTAAAAATAAATACAATGGACACAAAATAATGTTATTAAATTCTACCTAGCTTCTGTTACCTGAGACCTGCTTTCTTTTTGATAAAAGGAGATTGGCAAGTATTCAAAGAAGTGTCAAAGGCATGCTAGCACCTAATGGAGACTTTTCTCCTTACAGTAATCAGAAGGGTGGAAGGAGAATTAAAAAGAAAATAACTGTTTATTTCTGTGAGTCATTGCTATTTAGTTTTGTCCCTGTGAACCACCCAAAATCATCCTACATATATACCAACAGTGGTGCTCTGTCCTCACTTCAGAAAATGGCGGCTGGTCCAACCCCTTAATTCACAGAGGAGTCAAAGAACTGAGAGCCTCACCCGATGTGGTACCAGAACCTGGGTCTCCCAGCTGCTTGGCCAGTGCTCAGCTATTTTGATTACAGTTTTTCATACATGAGTACTTTCTCTCCTGTTGTAACACAAGGCAGCTAGCACAGCACGAGTGCCTGCCATCAAGTTGGTTCCTCACAAATATTTTTACAAGAATCAATTAACCAGTCAAATGAAGTGATGTATGTGGTAGGCTGAATAATGATTCCCCAAAAGATATTTGACTCCTAATCCCTGGAAACTGAATGTTACTTTAAAAGGCCAAAGAGTACTCTGCAGAGATGATTAAGTTAAGGAGCTCGAGATAAGGAGATGATCCTGGATTATCCAAGTGGACCCTAACTGTAATCACAAGTGTCCTTTTGGGGAGAGAAAGTAGGAGATTGGCATAGACAGAAGAAGAAAAGGCAATGTGACCACAGAGGCAGAGACTGGAATGATGCAGCTATGAGCCAGGGAATGCCAGCAGCCACCAGAAGCAGGAAGAGGCAAGGTGTGGTTCTCCCCTAGAGTCTCTAGAAGGAGTACTTGGGACTCTCCCAGCATCTGAATTTTGGCCCAGTGAAACAGAATTCTGACTTCAGAATTGTGGCTTTTAGAACTGTGAGAGAATTAATGAGTGTTGTATTAAGTCACCACATTTATAGTCACTTGTTACAGCAGCCATAGGAAACTGATACAGTATACATCACACCACTCTGAAAGCTCTAAAGAATGACAGAATATGGTCTAAGCAGTAAATGATATAGCAAGTCAGAAGGAGGGACCTTATGAAGGAGGAGAGCTGGGGCAGGACTCGCAGGGTCTGTACAAGCAGGGACGGAGAGAGGAGAACACTGTGTCGTACACACCCACAAGCATCTACTGGTTGCCTACTGTGTGTGTGTTAGAGGGCAGGAGGAGGTGCGATGAAAATATGTATATGGTAGGATCCTCACTCTCAATTCCCAGTGTGCTGGGAGGATAAGCCATACCACAGGAAAAAATAATTAGCAAAATGAGGTGGAATAATTCCCCTTCTAGGATCAGAGCCATGTGCAAAAAAATGTATGTGCAAAGATATTTATCACAGCATTGTTTATAAAAGTGAAAACTTGGACACAACATAATCCAGCAATAGGGGATTGTTTAAGTATCCTGGCATGTCCATACAACTCTCATGCAGTTTAGAAACCATGTTGTATAATAATAATGACCTTGAGAAATGCCCATAATATATATTAAATGACAAAAGTGGGTTATAAAAAATAGGATGTATAGTTTAGCCCTCCCCAAATGTAATTATAGCTATTTATACACAAGACTAAATATTATACACCAAAACGTTAACTGTGGTCCTCTCTGGGTGGTGGGATCACAGATCTTTTCATTTCTTCAGTAAATATTAGTATACTGAGTACCTATGTACTAAGCCATGGATCAGCAAACTTTTTTGTAAGGGGCTAGATGGTAAATACTTTAGGCTTTGCAGGTCATACAATTTCTGTTGCAACTACTCAGTTCTGCCCTTGTGGTACAGGAGGAATATAATAGGCACTAGGCAATGAATGCACATGGCTGTGTTTCAATAAAACTTTATATACAAAAACAGGTGATGGGCTGTATATGGCCAGTGTGCTGTAGGTTGCCAACACCTGTGCTAATCATTGTGCTTCTTCTATATTCTTTTTTCTTTTTCTTTAGGAGAGGAAGGGAGGGAGGGAGAGAGAAGGTGGAGAGCGGCAGAGGGAGATGGAGAGAACCTTAAGCAGGATCTGCTCTCAGCACATAGCCCAATGTGGGGCTCCATCTCACGACCCTGAGATCACGACCTAAGCTGAAATCAAGACTCGGACGCCTCACTGACTGAGCCACCCAGGTGCCCCAGTGCTTCTTCTATATTTGTTAAATCTTCTACATAATAGGCATTGCACCTTTAATGTTGGGAGAAAGAGTACATTTTTGAAAATACTCAATATCGGTTGGCCCTGGAAAGGCCACGGTTGGATCTAGTAGGGTGACATCTTCTTTAGGGGGGATAATCTTAAATATCACCAGGGGTTATTAGGCAGATGACAAAAATTTGATTAGGGACCCAATGCAAAATAGTACAGAGAGCACAGAATTGATCAAATATATTCAAATTCACTCTTTAACGCTAAAGCTGTATTTGCTAAACAAAAATAATCTATAAACCTCCAGCTTTTGACTCCAGAAAACCTTCCCAGAATATGTCACTTTGGCCAGTGCCAGCCCTGCTGGATTCAAACCCAGAGCATGGCAGCATCCCCTCTGCCACAGCTGTCCCCACCTTGACCCCCATTAACTCATGCTGAAATGACCAGCCCAGGAAAGAGCTGCTAATCTTCACTGAAAAGGTGCCTCCGGCCATGTGTGCATTCACCTGACAGTAATGGGATGCAGGATGGATTTCCCTGACCTTCTGATGAGAATGCCACATGGAAGAATATCCAAGGCCACAGTGAAGCCCAAATATTTTATGCACATAGCAAGCTACTGCTCATGAAGCCTTGCCACGGGATGGAAAGGCACTGCATCAGGCTGAATGATTTATGTTTCTGAAAGCCACGTGAGTTATTGCCCATTACCTCATCCTGGCAACTTTGCAAATTCTTGCCAATTGATTTTTGTAAAGGAGAGAAGGAGAAACAAGAAGGGTCTGAAAACAACAGTCTGATTTCAGGCGTGTGTGTGTGTGTGTGTGTGCATTTTCTTTTTAACCTCTGTAAAATTCTGCAAAGGTTTTCAAAGGGAATCTTTGTCCATTCCACAACAGGGGCAGAGATTAAATTTTCAAGGAGGTCGGTGAGTGGGACCTGGTTATTTGAAGGAGTTTCACTTTTACAGTGCATATCAAGGAAGTCCTTACAATCACCACTATCAATTCTTACAGCCAGTCAGTGAACTTCCAAGAGAAACTCTTCAGGAGACCCTCCATGCCTCTGAGAATAGACGAAGGGCAGCAAAATGTAAAGAAAGGGTATCAAGAACCTTCTCAAATGCTAAGTCCAGAAAACTTCTAGGAAAAGTCTCAGAAAAAAATTAAGTCATTATAGCTGCTTAATGGCTTAATAATGGGTTACAAGCCCGAGTGAAGGTAATGCTGGTGTACACATGCACTGTGGTCTGGGCAGGTTATTTTAGACCCAAACATGGATTTTAGGAAGCAAGTTCTGGGTCAATTCCAGCCCTGCCTCAAGGCATTAACCTCATACATAAACTGGGATTAATGATACCTACCTCTGAATTGTGGTAAAACCAAATTAGGAAATATACACGTACATGAAAGACTTCTGCAAACAGTAAAAAGTCATACAAACGGGTGTGATTCTTCTTCGCAGTATAATTATTATTACTGTATAAGACTCTGTTACCTGCCAATTAGTAAAAAATGTTGCTTGCATGCCCACTGACTACAATAGTAACACAAGATCAACCAAAGAGGAAAAGGTTACAGTTCTCTTAACAGATGCATCTCCCAACGTAGTAGCGAATTTCCACGGTCAGGCTAGAAACCAATCATTCACACTTGGACTCAGTGCAAGCACTTACCGCCCCAATATAAATCTATTTGTCCTCTTAACGCAATATGGAACTCTTTGCCAAGCTCGTATTTCATGTCTTGAGTCTTATTACCAAAGGGGAAAAACACCTCGTGTTTATGAGTTTGCCACTTGGCAGCACAGTGTAGTGGGTTCTTTTTGCTCCCTGTTCGGGCGATAACTCTTTGTGAGACTTTGGGCAAAGAGCTTCACTACTCTAGGTCAGTCGGTCAATGGGTTGCTTTTGTAGTCCTACTATGAACCAAGTCCAGGCCTCAAATTCCACAGAAAGTGAGGTCATAGGATTGAGGTCAATTTCAGCATTAAGAGTTTTATTATATGTCGAACAAGAGGGCAATTTCTTACTCTAACACACTGCTGCGTCTTGTTTGGGCCTAAATCAGGTAATGTGCTCAAAGTCCCGTAAGAGTCATCTCACAGCCAAGGTGCCCACCACCACCTGCACTGACCACATGGAGATGAACTTCGACCCCCAGTCTTGCCCCTCCCTCCCCCCTCACGTCCAGTAATGTCTCCTTGGCACTGAGGTGCGTTGCCCAGTGCAGCCTACTCTGGTGAGAACACAACAGTAACAGATTCTAACTTCCAAAGTCTCACTCACCATTCTCCCTCCTGAATGAGGGACGATGCCGTGGGCTGGTTTATTGAGGAGAGGAACAGATAAAATGCCATTTAATTTTGCATTCCAGTTTCCAGGACTGAGCCTTTTGGATCCTGAAAGTACTTTATGGTAGGAAACATAAAATATCAACAAGCAGAGACAAACGCCAGTGATGCTCATTCCTTCTCGGTGTCTGTCACTGAACAAAGGGTACTAGGCAAAACCATGATCATGACAAGCTCTCATCCACTATTCCCCTACAGGAAAGAGACATCACAGACCTATAGGCACCTGATATGGAGGGTGGCAGTCTAGCCCTTGTCCCACTTTCAGAAATTCTAGAGACTTAAGTGACCATCAAAGCCAGCGTTTCCTCCCAGAGAGTTCCATAAACCCCTGTGCCCATGAGCTGCCTCCCAATCCACCCTGAAACTCACCACTCCCTGAATATTCCCTATGTGAGGAAATGTCACCTCTATTTCCCTACATGCTTAAGCTAACATCTAACCATCCCTTACCTCTTGCTTGCCCCCATGCCTCCATGCCTCCATCCATCACCAAGTTCTATGCATTCTACTGCCCTTAACATTTCTGAATTTATCTATTTTTCTCTGTCTCCACTACCACCATCCTAGTTAAAGTCCCCATCTTCTCGGAGCTGGACAAGGACAAGAGCCCCCTAAACCAGCCCCCATATTACTGTTGTCCCCCTCCCAATATTTTCAAATCAATTCTTCTTTGGAAAGTGAAAACCTAATTCATACCACCACCAGCAAGTTTCTATCTCCCCTACTCTTCCCCTTCATGTGGCTTATGAGACTCTGTGTATGGTCTCTCTACCTCTCCACAGCCTTAGCTGGTTCCATTTGCCCCCTACTCACTATCTTCCAGCCCCCCAGCCTTCTCTCTGTTGCTTGAACATTCCAAATTCTTTCTTGCCTTGGGGCCTTTGCACTTTCTCTTGCTTCTGCCTGAAATGCCCTTCTCTTCCTCTCTCCATTTCTCCATCCTATCCCATCTAACTCTTACTTATCTTCAGGTCTCAGGTTTGGAGACGCTGAATACTACCTTACTGTGTTGCTAAAAGCATTAGATGAGATTATTTATGCAAAAGTGCTTGGCACGCTGCCAGAGAATTCAATAAATGTTAATATGCGTTAAAAATGTTTAATCTGAAAGATAATTCTTATCCATGCCTCTGTATTCTTTCTTTCTTTCTCCTCTAAGTTAATAGCTTTATCTTCAACTCTGGCAAATCTTTTCACAATGCCCAGGAGGGCAAATTCTCTCATTTCTACCTAAACCTGGAAATCTCACAGATACTTTCCCTCCTCTCAATCTTATATTAATTTTATGTTTTACTCCAATAGTCAAATCCCCCCTTCCTCCTCAGATGTGGATGACCCAATTCGTATCTAACTTTCTGTTTCTATATTCATTCATTTCCACATCCACTCAAGATTCATTAGCATCTGCCAGGCTCTGTGCAAGGACAGGAGGACACATCGACAGGGATGACAGAGGACCTGCCCTTGAGGAATTCAGCAGAGACCAATATAGGAAAAAAATCACATTTCAATGAGCTAGAACAGCTATGCACAAAATTGCTTATGGGCACACTGAGAAAGAAGCAGGGACTTCCGTGGGGGAGAAGGCAGGAGCCAAAGTGGTCAGAGAAGCTGCCATTGGCCTGGACTTAGAAAGTGGATAGGAGTTCACCAGGTTAGGGAACAATAGAAAAGGTAGCATCACTAGGGCTTCTCCTGCACTTTGGCTTAGAAGAGGGATAAGTGAGAAGGCAAAGTCCCCAGGGCCTGGAAGTACACGGTCTGTTCAAGCACTGGCAAAGGAGATGATAAGGCTAGAAGCTGAGGTTTAGCAGGAGGCAGGAGAAGCTCTGGCAGAAGGCGTTCCTTGGAGCCAGATAGTGTACAACCCTGAAGGCCACATTCAGGGGCTCAGACTTTACCCCACAGTCAAGGTTACAGAAAACCCCGTAGCAGCATGGAGGACAGGTGAATGATCAGTAGAGGAGATGGGAGATAAGGAGACCAGTTAGGAGGCCACTGTGATACCACAGTCAGGGACAGGGAGAATCAACCAGGAGATATTTATTAAATTCCTTCCATAAAGTTGGCATTTTGCATGTTGACTGGCAAATCCTGGTTTCTTAACTTTTATAAGAGCTCCGTGGATGTGGTGCCACAAGGCCAATTTCAAATGCGGAGTTTCTAGTAGTAGAGGTCACACACAGCCTTTCCCTTACAGTGGGCAGCTCAGAGTCCCGCTGCACCCTCGGGTGGTGGGGTAGAGCTGTGGTGTGCGGCGGCTGCTGACACAACGCGTGGAGCTCCAGCCCAAACCTTGAAGACAGGTGTAGGGCAGGCACCCCAGCATCAGTCTGCGGCACTGATTTCATAAACCTAGAAAGAGGGTATCAGTCTGAGAGAAAGGTAGCTTCTAAGTAAAATACAAGTGTCATAGTTACCCCTCGCCCTACCAGTGTGAACTCCTACTCACACTTCAAGGCCCAATTCAGATATGCCATGGGAGACACCGTGAGGTTTCATGACAAAGTGAGGCAAGTTCGAGGTAAGGACTTCCTTCATACTTGGCCTTGGACTGAGGATGGCCCTGGGACAACACACACCAGCGAGAACTCTGACACCTGAGAGACTATAGTTCGGAGAGCACAGGACCAGGTCTTAGAACAAGAATGGTAATCCCATGAGGGCACCCCCAGCAGGGTGCGATGGGGGCTGATGCTTCACTCTTGGGGACTGGCGAGAAGCAGACGCCAGCTACAGCCCCACGGGTTTGTTCACAGTACACGTGAGACACTGTGAAAGCTGGGTCCTTCCCTTGCCTGGATGTCTCCTTCTGCAGCGGACATGAACATGGGGTCGCTGCAGCCACCAGAGAAGTGAGGTGAGGGATCAGGGACCTCTAGGGTGGATTGGTCTAGAATCAGATTCAAAACCCATCTGTGCAAGGCAATTTCACACACCTGATCTCGTGTAATGCTGACCACAAACCCAGAGGAGCTCCTGGACGAGGAGACTGAAGAGGAGAATGAGGCTCACTTGATAAGTTCCCCAAATCCTCTCAGCCAGCATGTAGCCACCAACCAGGACCTGAGTCCAATAAGGCCCATCCCCTCTCCATCCCACCCACAACATCAGCTGCCTTGGATGGTTGCTCACCAGGCACCAGAGTCCCCAGGACTGGGGACAGAGTTATTGGCTCAACGAAGGCTTCCAGGGAAGATTCCAGGCACAATGATTCATGAGAGAGGGAAAAGAAAAATAACAATGCGCTGTCAGCAAAGAACGTTCGAGTGCTTCCTTTTGCACTGCAGAAATTGGACGCACTCTGAGCCAGGTGTTTCCACAGGGCCAGCCAGATGACGGCCTTTGGAGAGATGTGAAGCCTCGGGGAGAAAGGAATGCAGCCCGCTCCTGGGCCACGTGCATGGATGACACGGTGCGAGCCAGAGTCCGCACAGCTCAGATGGGCTCCTAGACCCTGAGAATTTATTACGACTCTCTGGCCTCTCCCTCCCATCCTGCAAGACCCAGCTTTCAACCCCCATTTTCTGAATTCAGGAATGAAAGGCCTCAAGCCCCGCCTTCCACCCCCGTGACTGTTTCCAGAGCCAGAGAGGGGCTGTTGTTCTGATGGGTGTTTTCCTCCAAAGCCTAGTGGGAGAAATGCCCACGGATCAAGTTTAGCTCAAGTGCCCCAGCAAACCTCCCATTAGCATTTCAGAGCTTCTGCTAATCACCAAGGACCCTAAACTTAAGGGAGGGAGGGAGGGAGGAGGGAAGGAGGAGATGCCTGCTTCTCCAGAAACAAAGACTTTCCCCTGCCCCGCCCTCCCACC
>LNAC01000267.1:742588-796656 GCA_002007465.1 Ailurus styani
CCCACCCCCCTACCCCCCCTACCCCAGCCCAGGAGATGACCAAGCAGGACTGGAAAGAAACTGCCCCTGGAAAAACACCAGCCCTAGCCCTTCTCTCCCTGCGCACAGTCACCAAAAATTTTGCAGACAGCACTTCACAGTGTTTGTGAGAAAAAAGAAGACCTAGTAAGTTTCACTCGCCATTGTCTTGGGCTATGGAAACACCTTTATAGAATAATTTGCTCCCAACATCTCATCTCCTGGGGAGACAGAGGAAGGGCCATGGGCTAAAGCCAGACTTGTCTACTAGCTACTCTGGCAAAGGTGGCCCTCTGTCTAATAGTACCTTACAACCGCATGATGCTTCATGCTTTCTGAAACCGATTTACATCCATTATCCATTATACCCCACGTGGCCTCTGTGCACAGGGGAGGACCTGAGATGTCCAAAGCCTAGGTGTAGGGCCAGCAGGCTGGTTTCTGGTCTCACCATCCCCCCTCCAGTGCCCTACACTCCATACCAGTTCTGTTGGACGGGTGCCTGTGGAGGAGTCACCGCGTTTCCCACAGCACAGAACTTCACAGTTTATCAACCTTCCCAAACTCTGCGCAGGGGCTGATGAGAGAATGAACAAATTCCTTGTCGTCACATGAGATGGGCAGGGTAGATATCATTATTCCATTTTCCAGGTGAGGAAAGTGAAGCTCCTAAGTCTGTCTGACATGTGTGGCTTCCCCAGGCCCCCATTAGTTGTGAACTATGATTTTTTTATGCCCAGTGCAGCAGGTTAATTGCATGAACGGCCCCACTTACTCAGTCCCTCCTATACCCACAATCTTTGCCTCATAACTTGACAGTTCCTCTCTCATGAAGTCTAGTCATGAAATCTAGTTCCCCATCCCTTGAATCTGGGCAAGCCTATGACTTGCTCTGGCCAAGAGAATGTGGTATGCCCATTCCGGCCTGGAATCCAGAGGCCGCTCTCTCCTATACCCCAGCCGTCACCAGGAGCACATGCCCAGGCAAGCCTGTGGGAGGGAAAGGCAAAAGGATTGGAGTTGTGTTGCCCTAGTTGCCTCTGTGAACCAGCCAAAAGCAGCCCACCCTGGATATGTTCGTGAGCCCAGCCAAGATCAACAGAGCTGCCTAGCTGACCTCCAGATAACTCCAGAAGCATGAGCAATAAACACGTGTTACTAAATGCCATGGAGGTGAATGTGGTTGGCATGCACAATTCGGTGGCGGTACTCACAGGCTTGTAGCACCTGTTTCACTCATCTATTCATCCACCCATCCAATGGAATGCCTCCATCCATTCATTCAATGTATTTGCTCAGTGCCTACTATGTATCCAGCACTGTGCTAGACACTAGGGGTGTGGTGGTGGGCAAGGTAGACCCCACCCTGCCTTCATGGAGCATGCAGACCAGGAAGGAGGACTGACAAGCAGAGACTTGAGTGAGATGAACACTGGGGGAGGGGTCAAGTGAAATTCAGAAAAGGAAACAGGAGGCTTTTCTATGCACAGATAAAGGCCACAGAATATTTCCAGTGCACCATCAGAGGGGGCTGGGCCTGGGGACAGCCTTCTAAGGGCTGCAGGAGAAGTTCTTGTGTTTTGACTGTAAGGGACGCTTGCTACCTGCCTAATGCTGCAGGTTCTTTGCTACTTCTCACCCCAGACCTGCATCAGGAAACAAGAGCTTACTACTTGGGCCTGCAGCACTGTTCTGGAAGAGCCAGTCAGAAGGAAATGAAAGTATGTTTCACCTCTATGGAGAAAAAAGAAAAAAGGAAAATCCCAGGAGGGGCTGTACATTGTGGCATGCCTGCATTCAGCTAACAAGGACTCCTTCACTGGCCACATTCTGCAAGCCCCCAGCCACGTGCCATGGAGGGTTAACATATACCTGGATTTTGACCTTGTCCTCACAGGCCTCAAGTCTTTCTATACAAGCAGAGCCCAGTGGGGGCAATCTGTTGAAAGCAGACACTAGGGAAATTGTCTTGAAGCCAGGTGAGAATAGTGACACCCTATTTTTACTTAGACTATGTCTTTTTCTGGGGTGGCCTGGGAAGGTACCTCAAGCCACTGAGTGGGGAGCTCCACCGAGTGCAGAATGGCCCATAGTAGAGTTAACAGGGGGTAAGGGAGGGCGGCGAGATTCAGATGGAGTCCGAGAGTTCGGAAGAGGGCAAGATGGGCCATATCTGACTGAGGGAATCAGGCAAGGCTTCTAGAAAGAAAGATGAGTCAAGAACTGAGGAGAATGGCGGAAAGGCCTCGAGGGAGATGGAAGCCCCCCAAAAGCACGGAGGTAGGGAAGCCTGAAGTCTACCTGGGGACTCATTCTGGATGTGTGGAGCAGAGCCATCAACAGTATGAAAGAGGCGGAACGTCAGCTGGCAAGGCAAGTTGGAGCCAGGTCAAGGAAATTCTGAGAGGCCAAGAGAAGGAGGTTGAACTTTATCCAGAAGATAATATCGAGACAAAGAATGTGACATCAGGGGTGCATTTCAGGAATATTAATCTGGCTGACTAATGCGATGGGCTGGAAAGGAGAGATGAAAGCCAAGGGAGGTAGTTCAGAAGATCCTGCCAGAACTGGTCAGAGAAGAGGAGACAGATGTGAGAAGCAGACGCCAAACGACTTGCCGACTGTCTAGATGGAAAGAGCAGAGCCACAGGTCATCCCAAGGTCTCACGTCTGTGAGGATGGCTGTGAAAGTCACGGTCACAGGAAAGACGCAAGAGGCCGCCAGTTTCAGGAGGGTGGCTGTCGGACCCAGGGCACTGGATTATCTAAGGGGCAGCAAGGAGCTGGAGGGAAAGCAATGGTAAGGAAAGGGCTGCTGTCCTTGAAAGACAGGTTTGGAGAGGAGGAGAAGGAAGCAATGAGGAGCCAGCTGGAAGGAAACCTCCAGGCTTCCGGGGAAGGAGAAGCAATGGCAGACCATGTTCCAGAGGAGCTGCTGCCACTCCTCCCATACCACTGCAGGTGCCCTGTGGAGATGCTGTTCTAGATCCCAGCCCACCTCCATCCGACTTTACCGACTTCCTCACAGCTGGTCTCCCCCCAATACAATGTGCTCACCGTGAGGGCAGGGACTGTGGTCTGTCGGATTCCCTGCAGCAACCCCCTGAGGCTCGAATACCGCCCGGCACATCAGAGGTGCTAGGTAAGCCCCTGTCAAACGTCCCATTGACACGTTCTACAGTGCCTGTCCAGCCACACCCCAGGAAAGCGGATTACAACATAATCCAGCCCCCCACCTCCAGTGACTGGACCAGGACACTGATGCAAGCTGGCAGTAGGGAGAGGGTGTCCCCTCACAGGCTGGTCTCTCTCCCAAACGTCTGAACTAAGACACAGGGGTCTTTCATGTCAGTCATGACAAGCCATGCAGACTCTGGGCTGGTGGCCATCTTGGGCTATGTGCAAAGTGAACAGATAGAGGAGGCCAGTGTTCAGAGACTGAGGCAGGAGATTAGAGCAGACAGAAGCATAGACAAAACTCATACAGCCCTGGTACATGAGCCCAGAAGCCTCCATTCCTAACCTCCCCATTCCATCCCTGGCAGGACTGCCTTAGTGTAGTTCTCAGTCTCTGGGCGCTGCGGTGAGCCACCAGATTCCCCTTCAGGAAGGAAGGAAGCCTCCTTCCCCCAGCTGCTGGGGGTGCTGTCAGCCCTCTGTGGAGACTGAAGAAGAGTGCCTCACCGCAGGTCACACTGCCTTCCAGCGCCAGCCCACATCCAAGACTGATCAGCATGGGGGTATAGAGGCCTGGGCCCCTTGCTCCAACTTGAGACGACTCTGAGGGCCTCTCCAGGTTCCAGAGTGTTGCACAGAGTCAGCTGAGACCTTCATTGGTACTGCACCAGAGCCAGTTGCTCCCTCTGTCCAACCCTGCTGCCTCTGCCTCACTCTCACGGGCGATGACCCTAACAGATGTCCTGCATAGTAATCTCCATCTCAGAGCACCTGGTGGCTCAGTGAGTTAAAGCCTCTGCCTTCAGCTCAGGTCATGATCTCAGCGTCCTGGGATCGAGGCCCGCATCGGGCTCCCTGCTCAGTGGGGAGCCTGCTTCCCCCTCTCTCTCTGCCTGCCTCTCAGCCTACTTGTGATCTCTCTCTTTCTCTCTGTCAAATAAATAAATAAAAATCTTTTTAAAAAATTTAAAAAAAAGTAATCTCCATCTCAGCACCTGTTTCCCAGGGTGGAGGAGGGAGGAACCCCACCCTCAATAGCCCTAACATCGCTTGTTATATCCTTACAATAAACTCTCCGGACATTAGCAGCATGAGTAACTCTTGATTAGACTGACAATACTGGTTTTCTAGAAATCCATTTCCATTGTGATGACTCCTCCTTTTGTATTCCTAAGATAACTGACTCCAGGGTTTCGCAAATAGTAGCAATAATAATAATAATAGGTAACTTTTACTGAGTAAATACTACGTGCCAGGCATCGTTCTAAGCATCTTATAAGGATCATTTGATCCTCACAGCATCCTGATGGGGCAGATGCTATTACCCCATTTTGCAGATTTTAAAAGAACAATTAAGCAGGGGTAGAGTCAAAATGAAAATCCAGCCCACCAGACACAGAACCTGTGTCCCTAACCACATTCAGCCCTGCCTCCTGCATCAAGAACACACAATTACAATGTCAAAGAGTCAATGATTTTGAGCTAGATGAGAACTTATAAATTATCTAGGCCAGTCATTTTATTTTACTGAGGCTCAAAGAGATGATTTTCTTTATGCTCAAGGTCATACAATCTAGCTACAATGTATAAGCATTTCACTTAAGCAAAATAAAAATATACATATGGCAAAAAGAGAAGGATGAAAAGATAATTTGAAAAATGTAATTTTCGGGCGCCTGGGTGGCTCAGTGGGTTAAAGCCTCTGCTTTCGGCTCAGGTCATGATCTCAGCGTCCTGGGATCGAGGCCCACATCGGGCTCCCTGCTCAGCGGGGAGCCTGCTTCCTCCTCTCCCTGTCTCTGCCTGCCTCTCTGCCTACTTGTAATCTCTCTCTGTGTGTCAAATAAATAAATAAAATCTTTAAAAAAAAAAAGAAAAATGTAATTTTCTCCATAATAAATTATCTTGTTATATGTACTCATGGCACATCACTCTGTGTGTGTGTGTGTGTGTGTGTGTATATACACACACACACACACACACATACATACATACACACACATTACTGTATATTGTTATATACACTAAAAAAAAATGTACGCTATATTATAAGGGCAATTTCGGGAACTGGCATGACCTGACATGCTGACCTCAGAATTCAAACCCCGGTAAGGCAGATCTGCCTGTGAAGGAGCCAAAAACAAAAACAGGACCAGAACCTGGATCTCCTGACTCACACCCCAGCTATCCTCCAACAGTCCCACATACACCCCCCCCCAATTTGTTTATGTGGTTCTATTTCGAAGGAACCAAACTGGCTCAGAACACTCAGAACATTGCAATACTACCATTTAGAAAAATGCAGAAGCAGAGACTGAAACTATTGAGAAACCCAAGTGAACTACCACACTCCAGCCATGCTTTCTCCATCACTGTTTCTAATTAAAGGACTGGTTGACACATTACATAGCTCCTTGGGAAGCATCCCATCCACTACATCTTCTCCCATATGTCCGTGGATTTCTCCTTCTTGCCTTTCTCACTGGTATTCTCACCCTCCTCACCAAACAGTGTTCATTTATTCACCATGACCATCCCTGGGGAATGATGTAAGACACTAAACATTGTGACTCAAAATAGACCAACTGCCAGATGTTAAGGAGGACATGAGGATACAAGACAATACCCAAGTACCTCTGGCTGCAACCAACCTCGCCTCCTCCTCCCAAACCCTGCCACCATCAAATTCATTATTTCCCAAACCACTCCAGGTACACTCTTACCTCCAGGTGTCAAGTACCCGTCCCACCCCTCTTCACTTCCTTAAATTCCTCTCCTCCTTCCGTTCCCAATCCAAGCACCAGCTCTTCTGAGAAGGCATTCCTGCTCATGCAATAGAAACCAGAGAGCCAAAGGGACATTGAAATATTGCCTGGATCTGAGGTCACCAGTGGCAGGCTGAATGGCTGGATGAACTTTTCTTTATTTTCTTTCCTTTTTTTTTTTTTTTCCCTGCCAAAACCTGGGACCAAACTGTTAAGTTTTCTTGAGTCCACAAAGTGTTGAAGAGTTTGGCACACTAAAAATTTCTGAATTTGTTGCAAACCCATAAAAGTCAGGAGACTTCACATAAAAGTCCTGGCTTTGTGTCTTGTCTTGAAAGACCAGTGATCTGGCAACCCCGGGCTTGCTTCTCACATGGCAAGGATCAGATGAAAGGCAGTAGAAACTGCCCCATCTGCATGCACTTTTGGGGGGGGGGGCACAAAAGTTTTTGTTTCAAACAATCTACAGTTACGTAAATTTACAACCAACATAATCGCCAATTAATAATCATAATCAACCATAATCGACGATTTTTAGGCTCAATCTTTTTTTTGAACATGCCATCTTTAATCTCAATATTCACTTTTCTTCTAATAAAGCTCACTTTAATATTTCTTTCCGAAAGTGTCAGTGTGTACTAAACCTCCTTCTTTTCGTATATTTGAACATCCTTTTGTACCATCCTCACTCTTGAGTGCTAGTTTAGTTGAGCGTAAACTTCTAGGTTGACAGTTCTTCTTCCTCAGCATTTTCAAGATACTTCTTCATTGTCTCCTGGCAGCTGTTGTTGCTGATGAGAAGTTTGCTGTCAAGCTAATTGTTGTTCCTCTGTAGGTAATTTCTCTTTCCTCTGTGGAGCTTTTAAGAGTTTGTCTGCGTTCTTGAGATTCTGAAGCTGCACTTCAATATACGATGTAGATTTATTTTTATTTGTCAGTCACAGTGCTTTTTGCAATCCCAACTCATGTCTTTCTTCAGTTATGGTAAAATGTGCATTCAAGAGCAAATATGCTCCTCAACTCTCTTCTTCTAGAATTCTGATTGACATACACTGGTATACATACTCTCTGTGCCTCTCAAATGCTCTTTCATATTTTCAGTTTCTCGCTCTGATGCCTAAGGCATGATTCTTTCTTCAGTTATGTCCAGCATTGAGGCTCTCTCATCTACTGAGCTTCTATTAAGAAATTTTAACATATTTTCTTTTTATGTCCTGCATTCTTATTTTGTTTCTGCTTACTTTTTATTCCACTACTTTTTTTTTAACAGATGTTATTCCTTTTTTCAAGCCCTTTGAGGATCCTCTGCACACATATTTTGAAGTCATTATTAGCTTTCGTTCTTATTTCTTGTGAATTCATCTCCCTATTGTTGACTGCTCTGGCTATATTCCTTTCTTTCTTTCTCCTTTTTCCTTAGCCATAGTTTTCCTCCCGAGTGTTTTAGAATTTAGAATTGTAGATTCACTGTGAACTGAGGTTTGTTTTGTGTTTGTTGCATGTTCTCTCTCTCTCTCTCTCTCTCTCCACACCTGTTTCTCTCTCTCCCTCTCCCTCTCTCTCTCTCTCTCTGACATTTTGTAGTTGGCTTTTCCTGGCCCATCAGAGTCCCCAGTGCAGAACGAGACCCCAGTGACAGGCCTTAAATACCATGATAATAATAGGAGACACTGGGGCGCCTGGGTGGCTCAGTGGGTTAAAGCCTCTGCCTTCAGCTCAGGTCATGATCTCAGGGTCCAGGGATCGAGCCCCACATAGGGCTCTCTGCTCAGCAGGGAGCCTGCTTCCTCCTCTCTCTCTGCCTGCCTCTCTGCCTATTTGTGATCTCTCTCTCTCTCTCTGTCAAATAAATAAATAAAATCTTAAACAAAACAAAACAAAAAAAAAAGGAGACATTGCAGGTCCTGCCATCGAGCTGCTGGGTGACTTTCCAGGTATCTTCTGCAAGGACATGTTGGTGCATCACACCGTAACTGCCATAGCCTTGGGCAGCAATCAAGAGAAGCTTTTTTCCAGTCTTCTTTCCCAGGAATGGAGTTCCAGTCCCATAGTTCAAGCCATAAGCCCAGTTCTGGAACCCTGCCCCTCATGGGGCACTTGGAGACCTATTTCCCTCCCTATACTATATTCCAGGGGGGAGTTGCCATTTGGTCTTGTCACTAAAACACTGAGGATCCAGCCTAGGAGTGGCGAAGAACTGCACTGGCCAGGGAAGCACGAGCTACTGACCTATCTCCCAAGGACGTTAACTAGTTCTGGGAAAGTAAGGGCAGCAGGGGAAAACCTGGGTGTGTATTTCAACAGACAGGATGCAGCCAAGCATAGTGGGACTTAGCACCTCAAAGGGGCACCCCCTGTACCCTTCACTCACAAATAAATACAAATTTTATCATGACTATACTCTGTACTGCCAAGCACCTGAGCTTGCTTTAATATTCCAAGTATGGATCCATGGACTTATGTGAACCTTTCAAGATGTTTATATTTCTAGGGGGTATATTTTTCTTGGGGGTAATAAATACCATATATGCTACTTGAAAAAAATGATATTTATTGAGTGTTCACTAGGTATGAAGCACTATTAAAGCACTTTACACACATTTAAGCACTTTACACACATTACAACCCAAAATAATCCTATGAGATAAATACTCTGTCCTCAGAGCTCCCATTCTTGGCCATTCTATCATCAGTCTTCTCTAAACGATGTTGGGAGACACCCAGGAATTAAAGTAAGAGGACCCTAAGAGGAAAATACAACCCAGGCCACAGGGTTGAGGACAACTCATACATTTACTTACAGCCCATACCTATGTAGACACCAAACAGGTCAGATACAAACTTCAACAGGCAGCAGGGACAATTTCCGGTTACATGGGAAGTAATGCAGTGAGTAATCCTAGAGTATTTTCAGGCTGAGGGAAGATTCTTTAAGGGGAAACTCAGACTCAGAGGTTGCTCTTACACCGTTCAGTGAATAACAGCTGCTGTTATTTTCACCTAATCCTTTTGTGGTCTCTATGAAAATCCAACTAAAATACTTCTCACAGGCATTACCAAGAAGTACTGAGCCTGGGTGGAATGGCAGGGCCCTGTAAGAGCAAAGCTCCTTCCTGGCTGGGCTGAAACCGCATGGCCCACCAGGGATTTTATCTGGCTGTCTTGTCTTCTCAAAGCTGGGAGGATTCTATATGATACTCTTACAGAAGACACCAACCAGTCCTTTACAAAAAGTTGGGGGCGAGGGGGGATTCTAGTCAAATTTGAGGGTTTTATCAATCAGGTTCTCCCTGAGTTTTTGCTCTGTGAGTCACAGAAGGGCAGTGAATCATTTCTGTAGCTCCCCTGTGAATGTGGCTGGGATGTCCAGGATCCTATATAAAGAGGGATCCACTGACAATATTAAGTTCTTTGGGGTTTTTCTGGGTGAAGTTTATTTCACTGTAATATTCCCTTAGGTTCACACGGCACTTGGCTGTTCAAACAATTATATTCACATGTCTGATTGAAGTGATTCTCCCAAAAACCCAGGAGGTGGGGGTATTAATTATCCCCATATCCCAGATGAGGAATTATCCCATATCACCTATCTAAGGTCCTCCAAGAAGGAAGTAGCAAAGCTGGGGCTCAAATCATGAACTTAAACCTTCTCTACAGAGAAATTTGAGCAGCTATTCTCTTTGCACGTAGGAAAAGTACAGAATTGCAGACAGGCTTCCAAGGCAATTGTGTTCCTTGGGTCTCATTTGCACTACAGGTCTGGGTTTCTCCTAAGGAATCTAATGCTAAAAATCCCTGTGAGTAGGTTCACCCTCACTCCAGTCTGTACCATAATCCAGAATTTGGGGGTATGAAGGCCTCAGGCATCTGTAGGACACAATGCAGTGGGCTGGCCCAAATGAAACCTCCCTGCCTCCAAGCTCCGTGGCAGAGCCCATCAGCAGCCACAGGAGCCTCCCCAACTCCCCCCACTCCCTTCCTGCTCACATTCTTGACGTGAACCCCTCAGATACCCGCTCAGGCCCATGTAAGCTCAAAGGACAAAGCACGTCTGTCCCTGGCTCCAGCCCACGTTCTGTGCTCTGGTCCTGGGACTGTAACTCTCTTTGCCTCTCTGCCTAGATTCCAGATGCTAACACCTGCCTGTCCCCAGATTTCCCATGCCAAACCTCTCCTGACTTCTGATATCTGCCTGTCCTTGAGTTCTTGGCCCTTTTCCTGGTGCTTGTCAATCTTTATAGATCTCTGGTGACACGTCCTCAGCTCCTGACATCTGCTAAGTCTCCTAATCCTGCCTTCTGAGGCCGGATGTTTCATAACCTTCGCCTCCCCTGGGCAGCTCACCTGTCCTCATCACCCACCGCCCTCTTGTCTCTGCCAGCCGCACCGTGGCAGGACATCATCATGAATCCATCTGTCTTTCATTCACTTAACAAGCAATCAATAAGCAAAATGAGGCATGCTGCTATGCATTGTGATGAGATATAAAGGCAACTAAGACACAACCATTGGCCCTATCATTTAACTGTTAATTATATGTAATTGGGGTCTTAAATAAATTTGTGTTTATATTCTTCTTTCCAAACAAACAACATGCTCCTGATAGTAAAGACCATGTCTCATAACGTTCCTTTTTTTTCTCTACTCCTTCCCCACCCCCCGCCAACCACCACCACAATAGGTGTTCCACACCCAGCCTTCTCTGACACTTTGCCAAGAAAGGGAGGCCAGCAGGACCATCCTGCCCATTTTTTAAAAACTATAATTCACACTGTTTTTTTTTTCTAACTACCTGCAAAATTAGCAGATGGGAAGCAGCAGGTGAAAAGACAGGCTCCCAGCTATGGAGGGAGATAAGGAATCTGCATGCAGCTGGACATTCACCTCTCCCATCACCCTGTACCCTGCGGCATGCTGCCCTCCCCAAGTAGGCTGGACCATGTCTTTTTCCCCTTGAAAACCTCCAGGAATCCTCCATTTCCTTGGCTCAGCTTAGACAAGGATTCAAGGCCCTGTTGGATCAGGTAGGAGGTGAAAACATGGGCCCAGGAGCCAGGCTGCCCAGATCCAAATCCCAGCTTAATACTGTCTGATCCTGGGCAAGGCACTTAATCATTCAGAGTAATGCCTACCTCATGGGGTTCTGCTAGGGATGAAAGAGTTAATAAGAGTTCACATATTGTGTGGTGGTTTTACAATTTGATCACAAATTCTTTGCCTCCTCTCTTCAAAAGGGGCCTACGAGGATCCTTCACCTCTCCTTAAGGGACTTGTTTCTCATGAATAGAATGTGACAGAAGTGACAGTGCATGACTTCTGTGACTGGGTCCTATGGGCACTGTAGTTTCCTCTTTACTCTTCTCTGGGGGGATCACTCGCTCTGGAAGCTGGCTTCTGTGTGGTCAGGATGGTCAAGTGACCCTATGGAGGGGGTCTCTGTGGCCAGGAATGGAAGCTGCCTGCCAACAGCCACATAAGTTAGGTATCTTCAAAGTTAAAGAAAAACAATTTGAGCATCAAAATAAATGATGCGTGATTATAGACTATAACCCACTGAATAAAATAGAAATTCATGAGTCTATACTGACATGAATGAATGAATGAACAAATAAAGGAGAAGTGAAAGCTCTGCCTTGCAGCAAAAATCCAAATAATAAATGTAGAAGGAATAGCGGAATTATAAAATCAATATTTGGCAAAACACGATGTGAAAACTACAGGGTGAAAGTTTGATGAGGGATAGAATATTTATATAGTCTCAGAGCAGTTCCCACAAAATGCTTATTAAATACTAATTAATCGACACGTACAAAACACTTGTTAATTAACTTTGCAATGGAGGAACCTAGCAGACACCATCTTAATCAACTGATAAATGTCAATATCACTGATAAGGAGACAAATTAACCTCTTGTGACTGTGGATCCGATGCACTAAGAAGAACTCTCAGGGGCTAGAGCCTGTCTTGTTCATCTCCTTATCCCCGGAAGTGCCTCACAAAGCAGCAGCTCCTTCTTCCTGGGGCCACTGTATGCCAGACACTGCCCAGGACACCCTGGACATGCATCATCTCATTTCATCTTCACAGTGACCTAGGCTCTCACCTTGCCCAAGGTCACACAACCAGTGAGAGGCAGAGGTAAGATACAGACCCTGCTCTGTCCATCTCCACAGTGGGTCCCTTGGGCACTCAATAAATGCAGGCTCCAGTCCTTGCTGCAGCACCAGAAGGCTTCTGGGAAACACAAGGCAGTTGCCCCCAAGACAGAGCTGCATTCTCGTTCCTTCCTCTAATAATTAGCGGGATCAACAATTGGTGAGGGGAGGGGAAGGGCTTCAGATAAAGGCTCTGGCCCTCACGCACAAGGACCTTTCTCAGACTTGCTCAGTCCCCAACCTCCCCCAACTTGGGACCAGGGCAGTAGTTTTCAAACTTCTTTTACCAGACAAGGTTTTTTTCAAGCTAACCTTTTCACAAACCTTAACATATGATAGCAGCATCACTTTGCAACTGTCAAAAGGTAGAAACAAACTAAGTGTCTACAGCCAGATGAATAGATAAATAAAAATGTGCTACACACATACCCTAGAAGAATAGTATTCAGCCTTAAAAGGCTGAATTCTAACACATGCTACAGTGGGGAGGAACCTTGAAAACATACTAAGTGAAGTAAGCACAAAAGGACACAAAAGGACAAATATTGTATGACTCCACGTATAGGAGGTCCCTAGAGTGGTCAGATTTAGAGACGGTAAGCACAATGGTGGGTGCCAGGGGTGAGGCAGAGGGGAATGAAGAGTTTGTGTTTTGCTTTTTTTTTTTTAAAGAGTTCGTGTTTAATGGGGACAGAGTTTCAGTTTAGGAAGACAAAAAAGTGCTAGAGATGGATGGTGGTAATGACAGCACAGCAATGTGAATGTACTTAATACCACTGACATGCACACTTGAAAATGGTTGAAGTGGCAAGTTTTATGTTACATATATTTTGCGCAATGAAATAAGTACCTCGGTATATGCAATAGATAAAGCAAAAATAGCAAATGGGGTACTAAGATGCTCCCTGAACACCCCCTTCCCTACTGAGTAACTGCAAAGAATTCTTATCCTTGAGGAACCCGTGGACTATTTCAGCCCTCATATTCGGGGCTCCAGGAGCAACACCTGTGCGTGGAGCTTGCTGCCTCCAGTTCTGAATCCAGAGCTGTCCGGGCTCCCTCCATGGCATTTGCAGGCTGCTGTGAGGAAGGCCACAGGAAAACCACAGTGAGGACAACCCTCCCAAATGGAGACAGTGGGGTCCAGGATGATCTGGCGCTCGGGTGGGAACACACATGAGGGAAGCTGGCTTTGGGTGGGTCCCAAGGGTGGGCAGGGCTAGGAATCAGATGCCCTACAACCTGGTGGCATAGGCCGGACTCCATAGCTTCCTGGCCAGACCCTGGGCAAGTCGGTTACTCAGTTACCACTTCTGTAAAAAGGGAATGATAACAGAAGTCCCTACGTCACAGGATATGTTGAGGATTAACTGATATAATATACATAGTATACATAATATACATAACTGATTTCAAAAGGACAAAGCTATATGACAAAGGCAGTGACTGCAGTGGTTAAGCGTTGGGCTTTGGAGGTGGGCTGAATTTCAGGCCCAGCTCCGTTACTTATTAGCTGTGTGATTTTGAGAAAATTACATACCCTACCTGTGCTTCACTCCCCTCATCTATAAAAAGAAGGTGATCATTGTACCCCCGTCTTAGGTTATTAGGAAGATGAAATGGGCTGATAAAGATAAGGTTGTTCGAACAATGTCTGGTACATAACAAGTGTTCAATAAACGTGAGCACTTATTAGCAGCAGCCTCTGCCCCAGACCTGTCTGATCAGGCTTCAGAAGGCAGCAGCCCTGGCTGAGACTGAGGGGGATGGAGCCAGCGTAATGAGGCCTGGTCTGTCTGAGCCAAACCTAGAGGAGATCTGGCCAAAGCAAACACGGGCTGCAGAGCCTGCCCCCACAGCCCAGCACCCCCACTCCCGGGGGACAGAACACTTCCAACTGGCTGCTCGAGCTGAGGCAGCAGGGTCTGAGGGCCTCCTTGAGGGCGGGTCAACAGAGAAGCAGATGGGGAGGAAGTAAGATTGTCTTCCAGTCTTCCCTCAAAAACAAGCAGAGGGTGTGGGCCCCTCTAAGGACCTAACATTTGCTCTGTTTATGGTCTTGACCAAAGGTATCTTGAAAATGTGGCTGCCTCTTTGCTTTTCCTTTGCTCTTCACCTGTGGCTCACCACTGAAGCCAGAGGGCTAAATTTAGGCCACTCTGCTGCTCAGCCACAGCTAGAAGGCTGCCGCTTTCAAAACAAAGAGGGGAGGAGAGGTGGGAGTCGGGGGGCATACTGAAAAAAAAAAAGAGGCAGACCCCACCAAAGGGCTTCTGGATGCTGCTGGAATCCTGGCCATCGGCCTGGCCTGAACTACTGCAAGGATGTGTACTCCAGGCCTCCAGCAAGTTCCAGCCTGAGACAGCTGTCGAACCCAGGGTGTGTGCATAAGCTGGGCAGGGGTGAGTCAGAGACCCCGGGATCCCGCCAGCGGGAAACACTCATAGGAAACTCCAACACTGCCAGTGGAAACCCTTGTCATTATAATCCCTGACGTAGACTCAGCTCAACTCTGCAGACGCGGAACTTGGGGACCATTATTTCCATTTAAGGCACACTCGCTGTCCCAGGACTATGAAGCACCTCGGATGTGCCACCTCCTTTAATTCCCAGCAGCGAATATTATTTCCGTGTTTTTCTAAGTCACACAGCTGGTAAGTGGCTCAGCAGGATTTGAAAACAGGCTGATCTTTTTCAGGACCTTACACATTTAAACAAACTAATCTATTATATAAATTGGGGGACAAAATTGCTCAAGATTGCCCAGCAACTACGGCTGATTCTGAGCTTGGGACCCCAAATCCCCTGACCCCCAGGGCAATTTACACACACACACACACACACACACACACACACACACACACACACACACACACAGTGGGTTATTTTGAAAGACCTATAATGAAACATCCGGTATTGGGATTGCTAAGCCTCTCCTTTCCAGTTGAGCTCTATCATCCTTTTCACTGCATGATGCAGGCATTTCGGGTGAATGTTGCCACCACTCCCCACTCCAGATAGTCTACATTAATATTATCAGTGCCCATGATATGCATGCTGGCCCTCACTGTCAGCTGACCTTCCCTCTGACCCTCTCTTTACAGAGAGGAAAACAGGTAAAGTCTTCACACGTGGGAAATAATACACATAGAGATTCCCCCGTGGCTCCAAGTCCAGCACCCAGCTTAGCCTGATTCCCTGCCCCATCTCTGAGCCCACAGGCCTAGCCTCCCAGTGAATGGACTCCCATGATCCCATCAGTTTTGGAGCCAGCCCTGTGGACCCAGAGAAGCCCCTCCAGGACTTGGGTCCCCTGCCAGTCACCAGTGCCACACTGACAGGGAGAAAGGACCCCAACAGAGACGTATTGTCCCACAGTCTTCTCTTGCCAGGAAAGGAGGGTCACACCATCTGGGAAAAGGCTATGCTGGGTGAGGTACCCACAATCATGGCCAGCAAGTCGGGCAGGCATGAAGCCTTTCCTGGGAAAGGCCCTGGCACACAGCTTCACAGCCCTGTTCCAGAGAAAAGTCTAAGGTTAATGAGCCCCTGCCCTATCCCTCTCTCTGCTCCTCAACTCTCCACTTCCATCATCTCTCTGAACTACACCTGCTACCCAAGCTGTGTCTCTGTCCTCCCTGTTCTCTTAGTCTCTCAACCCCCTTTCAGCTGCAAAGACATTGCCATATGGGCTTGGCCCTTTTCAGGCCAAGTCATGTCACTCCTGTTTCAAACTCATCTGTGGCTTCTCTGGGCTCTCAGGATAAAGGCCAAAATCCTTACCAGAACCTTGAAGGCCTAACATGTGCTTGCCCCTGCTTACCTTTCCAACATCCCTCCTCCCCACTACCCCACTCTGCTTCAGCCACACTGCCATTTTCAGCCCTTATGTCCCCAGAGCCTCGGAAGGGCCATTCTCCGGGTCCGGTGCACTCCTTACCTGGTCGATACCATTCATCTTTCAAATGGTCAGTCCTCCTTCCCTGAACCCTCGGTCTGGGTCAGATCCTTTTGGTAAAAGCTCTCACAGATCGAAACTCACTCCTTCAAAGCCCTACCTATCTCAGGTTGTAATTATTCATCCCATACATGTGATTACCCGATTAATGAGGAAGAAAACCCCATGAGAGTGAGCACTGTACCTGTCTACACTTATCACTGCATCCCGCTTTAAGTACCCATTGAATGAATGAATGAATGAGTGCATGAGTGAAGGAATGACCTTCCTCTACCTACTGCCGAAGCCCAAGTCTAGCCTTCCTCGAAGCAGCCTTCCCCTCACAGCCTTCTCCTGGGAAGGCTGCCAGTCTTCTGACCCTCATGTGGTTCACCTACAGCCAAAATTCTGTGGCCTTCTTTTCTTCTTCTGAAGACCACCCACGAAGCTGTGAGTTCCATGAGGGCAGGCATCGGGTCTGTCTCCTCCACCTCTGTAACCCCAGGACCTAGCACAAAAGAGGTGCTCAATAAATATTTGTTGGATAAATCCTTAAAGCCATCGGTGCCAGATTGCTAGGTGATCCCACAAATGCCGTTCCCCCTCTTCATCCACAGGGATAGAATGTTCGCTGTACTTAGAGCTGACCCTGATTAAATTCCCCAGTATCCCTTGCACTGAGAGTGACTCCGAGTGTTTTTCAGTAGAATGTGAGCAGACATCGTGGGACAAAGCATCAGCATGTAGGTAAGGGCAGCACCCCAGACAACGGCAGAGCCATAACGTGGAGGGGGCCCCTGGCCCCCGCGTGACCTCACGGAGCTGGCCTCCCTGACAGCTAGAGCCAGTGGGACTGTCACATGAGAGAGAGATCAACGGCTGACGTATTTAAGCATAGTATATCTGGGTGTCTGTGGCCTAAACAACAATTGTCGTTTACGGACCTCCAAGCCACACCCATAAGGGCAGCCTGTGGACCCAGCTGCTGGTAGGCAGCTTCCTTGTGACATGCACATCTACCCTCACCTGGGGCGCTCTGAACACACATATGGATGGCCAATCATCACCCTGACTTCATTTCTCGGTCCTCACTAATGCAACAGTCTTCTGTTCCACGGCTCCTCAGAGCCCACCCTGAATTGTCAAGTTCCAAGAACTGCCCTCTGAAATCCTGAACTGGAAAATTCCTCTTTCTAGTTGCAACCCCTCATTCCTTCATTTCTGCCCCTACCTGACCCCCAACCATCCCTGTTCTCCAGCCTCCTGGAGGTCCCTAGTCCTGGGGTTCTCCATCCTTGTTGTGCATCAGCAGCCTTGAGAGGCATGACTGCTCCCACCACCAACAGCTCACCTGTGGCGGGAGAATGGAGGACATTAATCCTCAAAGGGCCGTGTGCGGCCCCCTGGTGGGCTCTCTTCAGCATCTACCCTGCCTGGCATCACTGTGGCCTGGCCTGGCCTGCCATTCTCTCCCACCATTCCAATTTGGATCAACCCACAGCACAGGAGGTCCTTACTCCTCTTGCTGGTCTCCCATTCTCCATCATGAGTTCCCTCCTGAGCCTAACCATTTGCTACCTGCTGTCCTCAAGGCATCATTTCTCTTGCTATCCTCTCCTCACATCTTATGTCATCCCAGGCTTGTGCCTCTACTTCACATGCATGTGACAACGCCTACATTCGTGCACCATTCTCTGACTTTGCTCCTAAGTTGCAGGGGCTGATTCCCTACTGTCTCTGGGACAGATGCTAGACGCTCTTCACCCTCAACTTGTCCAAACGAAACTTCGCATCCCCTGCTGTTCCCCCACTAAATGGGAGCCTTGTCCTGTGCTCCATGCTTTGAGTAATGGCACTCAGCGTGTATTTGTGGAATGAATGGAGGTGTGAACAGTTCTGCAGCACGCATCTGATTTGGATGGGCGCGGGAAGGATGTGCTTGATGGAGGAAACATCAGAGCCAGAGTGTGGAGGTGGGTGTGATCATGAGGCAACCGGCAGACAGCAAAGAGACCAGCCTAGAGGGAGAAGAAGCTGGGACCTGTGTGTCTCTGCCAAGTCCCCAAATTTGGGCTCGCTCCATCCTTGGGATGTGCTAGTTTTAAGGAACATCCCCAGGCAGCCAGGATGTCACGTAAAGAAGGGGGAGAAATCAGTTTCCAAATGACTCTGCGGCATCTGCTGAAGACCATCAACTTTCCCACTTCTGACTGAACAAAGCAAAACCCATTCTCTCCACTTGCAAACAAGAGCCCAGCCTAAAAGCCTTCCAGTCCTCAGCATGCCTTGCTGTTTTCCTCACCCCGACTCCTCTCTCAACAGTCTCCTCCAAGCTCACTTAGCCATTGCAGCTGGGCGTCAACTACCCCCAGGGAATGACAAATAATGGTAGTGTTAGCATCTGTACAGCCCTTTCCAATTCACAAAGTATTTTGCCATAAACATTAGCTCATTGACTCCCCATCGCAATCCTCGGCAGCAGGTGACATTCCCCTCCTTCTGCTGCGGAGCACCCAAAGGCCCAAAGAAGCTAAGAGACCTGTCTAAGGATGCAACTAGCAAGTGATAGGCCTCCATGTCAAAAGGAGATATTGCAAAGTTACAAATCAGGATGCAAAATGCACTGCTTGACTTTTCAGATCAAAAGCCCATCAGAGAGAACTTTCTTCCCCAGGTCTCTCCAGACCCCAGCCTTGATTTGGACAAATGCAGACATTTCTGAAGTCATTTCATCCTAAAGCCCAATTTTTGCCTGTGACAAAGGCCCAACCATCAGCTCTGCTGTTACCAACTACTGCAAGCACTCTCAGAAAATTACGTGGTTGGGCAGCAGCAGTGCCATCTCATTCAGGACCCAAGCTGAAGCCCGGCTACAGGATTTAGAGTTCATGCACCATGACTAGAAGCAGAACCCAGCACACTGTGCACCAGCATATGTTGTTCAGTTCTTGCAGCTGGTTTCAAAAAAGCCCTTGTTTCTGCTTGCCTATGGCTTTTTCACACCCCCTTAACAACTTTCAAAGGTCCAGAGTTAGCAGAATGAAGTAACTTAGAATAAAAGACACCTGAGTAATACTCAGAGCTCCAAATGGAGACGTCTTTCTGGGCTTTCAGCCATTTCTTTGTACCTACTAGGAGGCCTGTCAACTAAAAGATGTTTCTTAAGCCAAGCAACCTGTTAAGTAATGGCCTATCCCTGCAAATATGAGTAAAAAGGGGAGGGGGAAAAAAAAAGGAAAAGCCTACGCGTTTATAATCTCCCTTTCATCCATATTTGGGGCCCTACTCTGTGCCAGACACTAGTAATACAAATATGTATATTTCTATTTCTAGTATGTTACAGTGGTTAAGAGCATGAGCCTGGACCCGGACCACATGGTGCCTCTGAGTCCCTTCCTCCCAACATTCACAGCTCTGTGGTAAGGTGAGAACAAGATTTCAGCCTCTACTGGCCTCTCCCCCAGATGCCCTTGTGCAGTGTACAGCCTGCACAACTGTACATGGCAGCAATGATTTCAATCCTAACTTTGCCACCTACTGTGTAACCTCAGGCAAGTTTCTGAGACTCTCTATGAATCTATATCTTCATCTAGGAAATGAGGATAGTAGTAATATCTACCTTATAATATCATGGCAGATGAAATGAGCTAATGCATGTAAAGTGCTTAGCACAGAGCCTGGTTGCAAGGAAGCACTTTTTTTTTTAAGGTTTTATTTATTTATTTGGGAGAGAGAGTGAGAGCACAAGTGGTGGGGGGGTAGAAGGAGAAGGATAAACAGACACCCCATGGAGCAAGGAGCCCAATGTGGGACTCTATCCCCGGATCCTGGAATCATGACCTGAGCCCAAAGGCAGTTGCTTAACCTACTGAGCCACCCAGGTGCCCCAAGGAAGCACTTTTTAAGTGCTATTATTATCACTGTGTATAGTTCCTGCCCTCATGGAGTTTACAGTCTAGCAGGAAAGGCAGACTGTAGAAATACTGTGTCTATTTATGCCACGGTTGAGAGGAAGAGTGGCAGGACGTGAGTCAGAAAACTGCTCTTGAAGGATGAGTAGGAATTCACCAGGCAGAGAATGAGAGGGGGTTGGGATTAGGAGAGAGAACATTCAGGGCTTCGAGAACAGTATGCACAAAGGAAATGAGACGTTACATGTCACCGCATGTTCTGGGAACAGTGAGAAGTTCCTGCACTATTAGCCACTAATTATGAATTTTTGCTGAGCTCAGGTGCATGGTAAATGAGCAAATAACTCCCTCTGGGTGCCTAACTTATGAATCCGGACACCTGACTTTGAAACTCAAAGTTGCTGTACTTTGGGTCAATGAGACTAAAGCCTTTTGAAGCAGACAATAGTTTGAATCAACCAAGGTTTACCTGGGCCCCACGACGTAACTGGTAGAGCACTGCTGAATCAGGGCTCCCACCGGTACTCCCTAGGCAATCCCTAGCAGCATTTCAGCGCTTCTTCGAAGGGGAGGATGGGGGAGAAGAAAAATCCTGGAAGTCAGAATACATGGGGGCCAGTCCCTCCTCTCTAGGAAGTCTCCATCCCCCCTCCCTGGGCCTCAGTTTCCTCACCTGCAAGACAAAGGGACTGGGCTAGAGCTTCTTCAGAGAGACAGTCCAACTGCTTGAAGTCTAGACTTTACAGTCACAAAGATCTGTGTTTGACATTTTTTAGGAGAATACCATAAGGATTTAATATCCGGCAAGCATTCACCCCGAAGAAGGGACAGAAGTTTTGATTGCTACCACTGAGCCAATGGCGCTCTGTGGGATGTGGTGGATGACCATGAGCCCCTCAGGCTCACACCCCTCAAGGCTACAAACTGAAAGACTTTTGACGCTTGGAGAATGTTCAAGCCTGCAGAAACCCTGTGCCAGGGGGGTGTAATGAACTCAGTCGACTTCAGACTCAGGAATATTGTCTTTCTGTTTGACTTGAATGGGTTTTCCAGATTTTTTTACATGGAAAACACTCACATGACAACCTCAGAGTGGTGGTGGTGGCAGAGAGGAGGCGGGGCGGGATATAGTGGAAAAAAAACTCTCTGGTGATAGAAACCAGAAGAGTTTTCTAAACAAGCCAAAAACTGCAAAAGAATTTGAGTCACACCCTGACACAACAAAAGACAGCCGGATGGAGCAGAGCAGGACTTGACTTTAAGCAGTTGCCAGTGGTTCTTTAGGGCTCCTCAGGGGCAGCGGCATTTACGGCCTTTTCCCCAACGACTCATGACATTCACTCTTAGTATTATCATGGCTGACACTGAGCTCAATCACTATCAAGTGCTCCCACCATATGCTTTCCTCCTCGGCTCTGCCAGCAAGGTAGATGTACTCATCTGGCCATTTCACAGGTGTGGGCCCTGAGGCTCAGTAAATTCAATGACTTGCCCAAGGTCATACTCTGAAGGGGCTTGAAATCAGGCCTCAGATTCCTAGTGATGGAACAAGCACTTTCAAGGTCCTGAGGAGTGCCACTAAGTGGCCTGGGACCACACACTGTCATCATGCTCCAGCTTGGTAAGGCCTGGGACATGAGATTTGATTCTGTTCAGTCCCTCTACAGGAGGGCTGCTCACATCTATTGAATGCCAACCTACCCCTGGGCAGCCAGCTCAGACCCAGAATCTCTTCCCGCCTGCTGTGTCCTGCTGTAAAGACTCTTTATCAAGGCCCCCTGTCACAGCAAGACATTGCTCTAGCAGGGACCCAAGAACCCCACAGCCCTCCCCGCCTACCCCCAGCCACCATGGAGCCTTTGGAGAATCTGGAAAGGTCCTGGCAAGCTGATGTCCCCTCTTCCTCACTCCTGAAAACGGATCGACAAAATGTGTTCATCTTTAGGCCACCAGGTGAGGGCACAGCTGCCCCTGAGCTGTCCCACCTGCTCCAAGTTCTGGGGCAGCTGTGAGGGCACAGAAAGGACTTAAGACAGAGATCAGAAGGCCAATGTTTAAAATCCCCGAGCTGCCACTGAAGACAATGAGGGAACATCTATGAGCCTCAGGTTCTCCTCTCCAAAATGGGAATACTCCACGTTGCCCTGAAGGTCAAATGGATAACAAATACCAAAGCAAAGCCCTCTGTAAACTGGAAAGCTCTATGAAAGTATACGTGGGATTACTGGACTGATTGCCCCTTGCCCAGCTCTACATCAGTTGGAAAGATATCCAAGTCTCTTATTAAAATTCCTATTAGAGGGGCAACTGGGTGACTCAGTTGGTTGAGCCTCTCACTTCAGACCATGATCTCAGGGTCCTGGGATCCAGCCCCACCAAGCTCCCTGCTCTGCTGGGGAGCCTGCTTCTCCCTCCACCTCTGCCCCTCCCCCCATGCAGCTCATGTTCTCTCTCTCTCTCTCAAATAAATAAATAAAATATTTTCAAAATTTAAAAAAAATTTTTAAAGATTTTATTTATTTATTTGACAGAGAGAGAGAGATTACAAGTAGGCAGAGAGGCAGGCAGAGAGAGAGGACAAAGCAGGCTCCCTGCTGAGCAGAGAACCCGATGCGGGGCTTGATCCCGGGACCCTGAGATCATGACCTGAGCCGAAGGCAGAGGCTTTAACCCACTGAGCCACCCAAGTACCCCTTAAAATTCTTATTAGAGTCCTATTAAAAGTTTTTTAAATTATTTTTATTGGGCGCCTGGGTGGCTCAGTGGGTTAAAGCCTCTGCTTTCGGCCCAGGTCATGATCTCAGGGTCCTGGGATCGAGGCCCGCGTCGGGCTCTCTGCTCCGCAGGGAGCCTGCTTCCCCCTCTCTCTCTCTGCCTGCCTCTCTGCCTCCTTGTGATCTCTCTCCCGCTGTGAAATAAATAAATAAAATCTTTAAAAAAAAAAAAATTATTTTTATTAAACTCTTTGCCTGGATGCCTTAAAATGGACCCTGTGTGTCCAAATTAATAAGACGTGAAGAAACCCAACAGCTAAAGCATTGTGACCCGTGATCAGCAGTGAGAGGCTCTGAAGTTACTCAAATACTGTAGTAGTTTCCTGAGGCTGCCATAAAAAAGTACCACAGACTGGGTGGCTTAAACAACAGAGCTTATTGCCTCTCTTCTGGGGGCTAAAGTCTGAGACCAAGGTATCAGCAGGGATTATTTCTTCTTGAGGCTGTGAGAGAGAATCTGTTCCTTGCCTCTTGCCTAGCTTCTGCTGACCTGCTAGAAATCTTTGGCATTCCTTGATTTATACACACATCACCCTGATCTCCGCCTTCATCTTCACATAGCACTCTCTCTGTGTATGTGTGTGTGTGTGTGTGTGTGTGTGTCCAAATTTCCCTTCTCTATAAAGACTAGTCATATTGGATTAGGGCACCTCCTAACGACCTCATATTAACTGGAGCAACTGCAAAGACTCTGTCTCTAAATAAGGTCAGATTCACAGGTAAATGAGAAGTCTGGACTTCAACATCTCTTGGAGGGACACAATTCAACCCATAACAAATGCTTTCCCCCAACTCTCTGGGGTGCTCAGAGCCTGGATCCCTAGCTCATGTCTGCCTCCCCTCATGTCTACCTCACTCATCTGTTTTCAGTCAAGCTCTGGATTAGGCCATTGTGGAATGTTTATCCCATGACTTCAAGATTAATCCATTTCTGCACACACATGCACACACACCCGGAGAGCTAGTCCCCTGGTGGGCATTCAATGGAGGAGCCCCAGATACAACATCATAGGTTTAAAAGAAAAAAGCACACAGATCCCTCACTCAACAGTGGTCGAGAGAGCTGGGGTGAGGGTGAGGAGCATGAGCTAGGAGGGTTAGCCAAAGACAGCACACACTCTGGAATGAGGCCATTGCAAAGGCGTCTAGTGCAGCAGATCAGACTCGAGGTGGCATGGGGACGCCGCAGGCAGGGAGGCCAGAGAGAAGTAAACAGAGAAACAGGTCATGTGAGAGGAAACTGGGAAGCTACCAAGGCCAACAGGAGAGGTGGCAGAACATGGCTCACAGCCACCAACCCCCGAGCACTCTGCACCACAGCTGGCCAAGTCTGGCACAGCAGCCCTGGACATTTGCAGACCGGAGCAAATATTAGGAGAGGTTTGGGCACATCTGGCCCAGCGGTGGGCAGGATGCTTCATACCCTCCCCGCTTCCGAGGCAACAGGGCAGGAGAACATCGGTCGGCGAAAACCGGCAGCATTGCATGCAGAAGTCTGCAAGTCCTCGGCACACCATGGGCGAAGGCACGGAGGAAGAGCTTCTGTGTTGAGACAAATGTGCTAATGCTGCTTCTACATCCAGTTCTGGCAGGCCCCAGATGGCAGAAAGCCCCTTGTTCCGATGGTCTTTAGAAATCCTCAGCGAAACAGCTGACATCCTTTCGGTGGGGGGGAGGTCTGAGACTCACTGACACCTACCAAGATATGCAAGCATGCACCCCCCAAAAAATAAAATAATAGTTTGTACATTCAACCAGCTCACTGTCCAGTGAAACAGCTGAACAAAGGAGCAGTATGAATGGACTGGAATAAGAGCCAGGGTGGAGAGAGGGATAGGCCAGAAGTAATCAGCTGCGGCTGAGGTGGGCAGGATGCTCCCTAGAGAACAGCACAAAAAAGTGACAATCTAAGTACTGAACTTGTTCCAACTCCTCCAACTGGCCAACCCTGCTGCTCTTCAGTGGCTTCACACATGCTATTCCCTCTGCCTGAATGCTGTTCCCCACCCCTTTACCCCTCCCACACACACCCCCCATCCTTCACGCCACCTCCTGAGACCTCTTCATCACGTTGGCCGCTCTCTCCTAGATGCTGCTCGTTGCCCTCATAGGACAATAGAAATCTCATATGGTGTGTGTTGCCTTGTTTGCTTTTCAACATCACTCCCAGAAGCTATAAGCTCTGCAAGCTAGAGAGCAAAGTTCACTTACTACTGCAGCGCCCCCACCCAGCACAGCAGCAGGTATGTGACAATGCTCCAAAGGTGCTCAACCATGTTCATGACCACACCAGCATGACTCATAATAGCCAAAGGGCAGAAACAACCCAACTGTCCAACAATGGGTCAACAGATAAACTAAATGAGGTCAACACATATGATGGAATATTATACCTTAAAAAGGAAGAAAATTCTGATATCTGTGACAACATGCCTCCACGTTGTCCTAAAACATCCTAAAGACATTAGGAGGCTAGGGGAAGAGGGGAATGGGGAGTTAGTGTTTAATGGGGACAGAGTTTCAGTTGGGAAAAATGAAAAGGTTCTGGAGGTCGATGAAGGGGATGGTTGCACCACAGTGTGAATGTATTTATATTTATCGCCACTGAACTGTACCCTTAAAAATGACTAAGATGGTAAATTTATGTTACGTGCATTGTACCATAATTTAAATAATAATTAAAACATGAAGGAAGTGTTTACCAAATAAGTAAATGATGCAGGGAGAATGGGAGAGAGGAAGGAGGGGGAAACCAGGGGGAAGAGGTAGAAAAAAGAGAGAAGTACACTGCAGGCAGAGGGAACAGAACAAGAGTGGCAGGAGCAAGAATCAGCACCATGTGGTAAGATCAGCCATCAAGGTGAGCACTACACTAAATCTTCACGACTAAATCAGCTCATTTCCTGCACCAGCAAAGACCCAGAGGTGAGAGGTCACATGAGGCTTCAGGAGCCATGAAGGAATGTCAGCCTCACCTGACCTTGTCCATATGCACGAGAGGGCAATAGGGGCAGAGGGGACCAGAACCATCTACTTCTCCTCCAATGGGACTCCTCCAGGTCCCTGACAGGTCTTTAACAATATCCGACATTTATAAAGCTCTTCTGCGTATTTCATCTCATTTGATGCTCCCAGCCACCTTGTGAGGAGGAATCTTGACTTGCATTTGACGGATGAGGTCGGTGAAATGAAAAGCCCACGCTTGTCTCTGCGGGCTCAAGTGAGTAATCTGGGGTGACCTGGCAACACTGGACAGCATGAAGGTGTTCTTCCATGGCTTAAAGAACAGCATGCAGGGGCAGCGGGCAATGGCATTCTGTGCGTGCAGGCACTGCCTAGCGTGATCAGTAGCCCAGCCCACGGTAGCCTGTGAACCAGCACCTCATTCCCACGTCCCTCACTGCCCAGGTGAGCAGGAATTCCCCAGGATGCTTCCGTACACATGGTCGCTCACTGCTGTCAGCCAAACATCTGGGCTTGCCCATTGTCCAGATGTTCCAGCATCATTTAGCATCATGAGCTTCAATCTCAAACCAAAATTAATTTGGTTAAAAAAACAGCAAAGGAAGCAATCACTCATATCTCAGAACTCCTATAGCACAGTGGTCTGTCTCTCTAATGCGGCACTTCTCAGTTTATCTGATAATCAGGTTTATTATGGTTTTCTATGCACCAAACTGCCCCCCCCCAGTAGACAGTAGATGTCCTGGGAAATGAGACAATATTTATTTGCTTCTATATCCCCAGGCCTGACACAGGTACTAGAGCACAGAAGGTCCTCAATTAACAACATTTACAGAACAAAGGTGTGTTTTTCTGCGGACTAATTCGTGGACATGACTCAGGGTAGGACTCCACTAAGGGAAGGCACAGCTGAGTGTTCCCAGAAAGACCCTGAGATGGGTGGGCTCTGGGTGGGGCAGCCCAGGAGCAAGGCTCTGGTCTGCGATGGTGACGAGAGGGATACTGGTTAACTCTGGCCTAGGAGGATGTGGCTTTGTGCTCAAGGTCTTAGCACCACGCCTGGCACAGGGGTGCTCCAGAACATTTGTGGAATTGAGTCTGTGGCAGGCCTACCTCCTTCCTGTCTTAATCCTACTCAACATGAATCGGTACTTCCCCAGCACGTCCCAAACTAGGTGTGACCCCTGAGATCCTTCCAGCTGCTTAGAGAGAAAAGGGGTTCCATTATTAACAAATATGAGTTGAACAAAGGTAAACTGGCCCTACCGCAGGATTTCTCATATCTTCAGTGATTAAGGAGTTTGGATACAGTCAGACTGCCAGTGTTTGAGTTCCAAATCTACCACCTCCTAGAAGACAGCTTGGGATTCTTAAACCCTCCAAGCATCCTTCCTCTTCGGTAACATGAGGTTAGGATGGCATCTATTATATAAGGCTATTATGAGATTATATGTGAAAATACAGAAGGACCTAATACAGAAGAAGGACCTAATAAGGTACCTGACACACTGTAAGCCCTCAACAAGTGGTAGTTATACTAATGATATTTTTGAAAAACACAGTCCTATTATTAATGTATGCTGTGAATCTCCAATAACAGGATATACTAGATTAGGTGGTACTCCCCAAATGTATTTGACTACAGACTTTACCCAGAACTAATCGTCCATGGGACTCTACTTGAGTCAATAGATTCTAGATTGTCAGGAAAGCTGGCCTGGAAAGTCCTCATTCACATGGCCCTGCTTTAAGAGAGCTGACTGTCCAATGCCTTGATTTTTCCATTTTTTATTCTGAGGTTCTTAACCTGAAGTCCAGAGACTGATTCTACGGAGGTGTATGCCACTAAAAAATTCATAGAAAAATATGTGCTGAAGGGCAAACATTCATCCCTTTATTAATGAGCACCAACTACATGCCAGACACTTTGATGGGAGCTGCAAATATGAAGGAAAGCAGAACCAGATCCCTCCTCCATGGGGCCTCTGCTCTGGTGGGAGAGATGTATATTAACCAAATAACCATATTTAGAAAAAGTTAAAGATGCCACACTGACATAGGGACAGAGGAGAGGTTCATGGTGTGATGAGAATATATAAACAGGAGGTGTTTATGTGGTCAGAGGGAACAATGAGATCGAGGCCTGTAGGAGGGAGCAGCATGGTGAGTAAGGAACATCAAAGAGGCCAGTGTGGCTGGCTGGGAACCTTGGGGGTTGGGGGGCAGGAGAGACTGGCACCTCAGAGGCCATGCCAGGGAGTTCCAACTTTGTCTTTCTAGGGAGAAGGGCCATGGCCTTCATGGTATTCTCAAAGGGCTCTATAACCGTAACACAATTTAGAGGGGTCCCACAGTCAGTGGCTCCATTTGGAGACAGTCAGACCAGCCCTTGGATGCTGAAGAGGACATCTGAAGTTTTGCCTGCCTGACATTCATTCCCCCTTCTTCTGATGTCAGCACTTCTATGTTCCTTTGGAGAAATCGTCCCTTCCCATTCTCACTCCATGTGGTTTCTGCGGGACTAACTCTACCCCTAACTCTAGGAATAATCATGTGACGCCAGTCTGACTAATGAGAGGCAGGCATTCCTCACCAGAGGCATAGACTCAAAGATGGGCACATGAATAAGCAGGACCAAAAAGCATCCACTGTAGGAACTACTAATAGATGCTCTCCCTCGTTCTCAAGGCTAGTAGAAGAGAGGATACACCTGGAGCAGCTGGCAGTCACCCTGAGATCTTGACTGGTGAGCTTGCCTGTGACAAAAGTCATTACAGAGGAGAGGAGAGTCGAAAGATGGAAAAAAAAAAAAAAGATACCCAGAGATACTGTTTAAATATCCAGATCCAACCTTCCCTAGAATCAGAACTGTCCCTGGATTTTTCAATCACGTGAGTCAATAAATCCCTATTTTCTGCCAGCCTGAATTGTTTCTGTCACTTGCAACCAGTGGTTTTTAGTGATAAATCTCTCAAGTCACAGGTTGGAAAACTGAGGCCCATAAAAGAATCAATCTTCTAACTTCATAAAGCTAGGCAGGAGCACAACACCTGGGCCTCTGGACTCCCAGACCAGGGTGCCTGCCACTATCCGGCACGAGACCCTTCAGCAGCCTGAGGACGTGCCCAGCACTCCCGATGCCTCCCACTGGCCTCCCAATGGCCCTCCATTCCTCCTCTTTCTCCCCAGCTCTTGGGGGAAGCAGCTCTGCGCACCTTCTTTTCTAACCTCAAGGCCCAAGAGAAACAACAATGAGGGCATGATCTCTGTTCCACCCCAGACCCAGAGACGTCTCTGGGTACTAATTTCCTTTAGTGGCCAGGGCATGGGCAGTGGGGCTAACCCTCAGGCCACAGCTGCAATGGGTGTTGGAACCAACTTCACCTCTGTTGCTACAGCTAAAGCCCATCTCATTCATCCCCCACTGCTCCCTGACATGCACCCACTAGCCAGAATCCCCTCCCCGGCTCCCTTCCTCCCCCAGGTCCCCTGTTCAGACCAGCCTCTGCCCTTCTGAGCTTCAAATCCTGCCCATTGCTCAAGATCCACTTTCCCGAATAACTGCAAGCTGCAGGAAGCCAGCCCTTCTTGGTATTTCTACTGCCTGGGTCACACCTTCATGTGTGGGTGCATGTGGAGCAGAAGTACTACCTGTCTACCCCTTTCCTGTTCTCTTGTATGCTTTCTGGTTATTTCAGGCATGTCAAGTTGGGGTGCACAGGTGGATAAGCAGATAGCATGGAGGTTATTAGTTTAAGCTCTGGAGTTAGACACACCTGAATTTGAATCCTCCATCTGCCTCTTTCTAGAAAAGTGACCTTGGCCAAATAACTTATCCTTGCTGAGTCTCAATTTTCTCATCTGGAAAGCAGGGATAATAACAGGCATGTAAAGGATTTAAGCTAATACTTGGCACAAAGTAAGCACTTGATAAATGCCAGTTATTCATGCTGTTGTTGAAAATGTCATACACTGTCACTCTTGCGGATACACCACACCATAAATAGAATAAGTCCACAACTGAATGCAAGCTGGTACAGCCACTTTGGAGAATAGCATGGAGTTTCCTCAAAAAGTTAAAAATGGAACTACCCTGCAACTCAGCAATTGCACTCCGAGGTATTTACTCAACGGATACAAAAATACAGATTTGAAGGAACACATGCACCCTAAAGTTTATATCAGCATTACCGATAATAGCCAAACTATGAAGAAAGTCCAAGTGTCCATCAACAGATGCACGGATAAAGAAGATGAACGAATTAAACATATATATAATGGACTATTACTCAGCTATCAAAAAGAATGAAATCTCGCCATTTGCAGTGACGTGGCTGAAGCAAGAGTATATTATGCTACGTAAAATAGTCAGAGAAAGACAAATACCACATGATTTCACTTTTATGTGGAATTTAAGAAATAAAACAGATGAACATATGGGAAGGGAGGAAAAAAGAGAGAAAGAAAACCCGTAAAAGACTCTCAACAATGGAGAACAAACTGAGGGTAGATGGAGGTGGGTGGGGGGTGGGCGAGATGGCTGATGGGTATTAAGGAGGGTACTTGTTGTGATGAGCACTGGGTGCTATATGTAAGTGATGAATCACTAAATTCTACTCCTGAAACCAATGTTATATACCTGTTAACTAACTAGAATTTAAATAAAAATTTGAGGAAAAAAGAAGAAAAAGCCCACAACTAAGAAGCTGATCATTTGGTGCTTATTCCTGCTCCTGTTCTATACCCTCTCTGAGGCTTTGCTTTCTCATCTATAAAATGGGTGTGCCAAGTGCTGCCATGCCTATTTCACAGGTAATTGAGACAATCCAGTGAGGAATCATAAGTAACAATATCACCTCCAAAGAGCTTTATAGTTTGCAACATATTTTCAAAGTGCCATTTCAGTCTTTGTGAGACATGACTGTGACACAGAGGTGAAGTGACCAGCTCAGAGCCACACGCTAACAAGGGGCGGAACCAAGACTGGCACGCAATCTTCTGGCTGCTTGCTGGGTGTCATGTGTCTGAGGTCTAGCACAGGGCCAGGCACACAGTAGGTGTTTAATAAATACTTGAGTTCTCTCTACAATGCCACTTGACCAACATTTCCAGGACATCCCCACAGCACTTAGCACAGTGTGCACTCCAAGACATGCAGGGGAAAGGAAGGGAGTGTGGTGGCTTTCACAGTTCCCAAAAGAGTTTCAGCTTGGGGAGGATACACTGCAAGTCACCTGGGCCATGCACGGAACAAGACTGAGGAGGGGACACCTCAGGTTCAGGAAGGGTAAGTGGAAATTGCTAAGGAAATTTTAATAGGCACACAGCTGCCCTCAAAAGACAGGCCCTTGGGGCCCCTGGGTGGCTCAGTGTGTTAAGGCCTCTGCCTTCAGCTCAGGTCATGATCTCAACATCCTGGGATTGAGTCCCAAACCGGGCTCCCTGCTCAGCGGGGAGCCTGCTTCCTCCTCTCTCTCTGCCTGCCTCTCTGCCTACTTGTAATCTCTCTCTGTCAAATAAATAAATAAGATCTTAAAAAAAAAAAAGACAGGCCCTTTGGTTCCCACCCACAGAAAGACAAAGAGAGTTAATAAGAGTTACAGCGGGTTAGTGGGGAAGCCACAGAAAGCAAGGCAGGGCAGGAAGTTATTCTCGGCCCGTATTTCCCCTTGCCCTCCTGCTCCCCCACCACTGTTTTCGGCTGCAGAAGGAGGCAACCGCATGGTGTACCCTCAGCCACCACGATGGACTTGGGGGTGGGGTGGGTCACTTCAGGGTTGACCCAGTTCCTGCCTGCAAGTTTTATCAAAGCAACTGCAGTCGGAAGGCGTGGGCAAAAGATATACCCTGCAATCACACCAGAAACCCAAACACAGCCATCCTCTCTCAGTCCTGCTCATTTTCCAAATCCTCATGTGACTCTCACTGCCTCCGTGAATCCATTTCCTGGTCAGTGCAATTCCCAGTGAGTTTCTCTCATCTGAACTATAATTCCAAAAGCTTACCACCCTTCCCACTGCAGAACCTGAAGTGAAAAAGGCATTAGCAGGCACCTGCCAACATCATCCCACGGATGGCAAGATTCAATTCCTTCCTCGGCATCCCAAGTAAATTGTCCACTGGCTTCGGCTTGAGCAAGAGGAAGCTCTCAACATCAACACAAGGGAGCCCAGCCCTTTGGACAGTTGTCACTGTGTGCAGACAACAGATATTTTAGGAAATGGAGGCAGCTGTGGGTTGTGGCAAAAAGCGCATGTGATTTGGAAGCAGGAAACCTGGCTTGTAATCCCAGTTCTTGAAGCCATGAGCAAGGCACTCGCTTTTTTAAATTTGAGTTTCTTTCTTTGTAAAATGGGAAGAATAATATCCCCACATTTCACAAGGCTACTGGGAAGTGCAAATGAAATTTTGTGTGAAAGATATTGGGATATATCACATTCTACACAGGCAAATGGTATTGGTATTCAAAGGCCCAAGATAGTAGACATGAGTCGCCAAAGAATTCCTAGCATCGGCCATTTCTTTGGCTTTAGGCACTGAAGGGCCAGTGAAATGGGAAGGTGACTGTAGTCCTTTTGGATTACTGCTGGGACAAATGTCCATAAACGTAGCAACTTAATACAGCACAAATTTATTATCTTACAGTTCTATGGGTCAGAAGTTCAGGTTGACTCAGCCGGTTTTCTGCTTAGGGTCTTGCAAGGCTGAAATGAAGGTGTCTTCTGGATGAGCTCTTATGGGAAGATTCTGGGAAAAGTCCACGTCTTTGTGGATTGTGGTTGGAGCAGAATCTAGTTCTTTGCAGTTGTAAGATTGAGGTCACCATTTCTTGGCCAGCTGCCAGCTGGGGGGTGCCCTTAGCTCTCAAAGGGCTCTCTCCAATCTTTGTACTTAGATAGGGTCCCTATGTCTCAAAGCCAGAGCCGGTGCAGTGTGTCCTATCCTTCCGACTTTTCCTCTGGTACACCTCTCTTCTGCCTCCAGCCAGAGAATGTTTTCAGCTTTTAAGCATTCATGTGATAAGACTGTACTTACTGGGTAATCCAGAATAATCTCCATATTTTAAGGGTGTTATGGGTTGAATTGTGTCTCTCCCCTCCAAAAAATAAAAATAAAAATTACATGTTGAAGTCCTATGTGACCTTAATTGGAAATAGGCTATAATAGAGGTAATCAAATTAAAATGAGGTCAATTGTGTAGGCCCCCATCCAGTACGTCTGGTCTCCTTATAAAAAGGAGACAGAGGGCACCTGGGTGGCTCAGTGGATTAAAGCCTCTGCCTTCGGCTCAGGTCATGATCTCAGGGTCCTGGGATCGAGGCCCGCATTGGGCTCTCTGATGAGCAGGGAGCCTACTACTTCCTCTCCCTCTGCCTGCCTCTCTGCCTACTTGTGATCTCTCTCTCTGTGTCAAATAAATAAATAAAATCTTAAAAAAAAAAAAACTGTCACGTTTAAAAAAAAGAGAGAGACAGACAGACATGCACAGAAGGAAGATGTGAAGACACAGGGAGAAGATGACCATGTAACTGAAGTGATACATCTACAAGCCAAGGAGCAGCAAGGACTGCCAGCAAACAACCAAAGCTACAAGAGGCAAGAAAGGATTCTCCCCTAGTGCCTTCAGAGAGGGCGTGGCCCTGCTGACACCTCGATTTCAGATCTCTGACTCTGGAACTGTGAGACAATAAATTTCTTTTGTTTAACTCACCTAGTTTTTGATGCTTTGTTACACTAGCCCTGGGAAACTAATACAAGGGTCTTAACCTTAATTAGATCTGCGAAGTCTCTTTGCCATGTGAAGTGGCATTCAGGTTCCCAGGGAAGTAGGCTGCAAACATCTTTTGGGGGGTGGGCATTATTCTGACTACCAAACGCATCCAGTGATGATCAGTCCTCATGCTTCAGTATACTTCTACCCTGAGATTCACTGAGCACGCTAAGCAGAGGGACAGGCCAAAACTGAGAACCTCTGAGAAGAGGAGAAGGAGCCAAGATGATGGCCCAGAGCAGATGCCAAGTTGCAAAGAGAGCTAAAGAGGGTCCCGCTTTGTTAGAAACAACACATACGTGGCTGAGAGGGACGAGCGTGCCGCTGGCAGCCACATTTCCACACCTTTGCAACTTACTATTGTCTCACTTTCTTCACCCTTTGAATGGGGATTATAACAACATGTCACTTCATAGAGATGTAGGAGTTAAATGAGGTAATGAAAATAAAGAACACCTTGTATTTATCACAGAGCCTGGCATGTAGTGAGCATTCAGTAAAACTTACCCATTATCGTTAGAAATCTATTATACAGACGTTTGATTATGTGCATATAAAAGATTGCACATACACACATGTACATACATGTGTACACAAGTCCAGGAGAATACATTCTACGGTGTTAACAGTGATGACGTATGGTGGGTGGCAAGAGCTTTCAACGTTTTATTTAGTGGTTTATATACCTCTATGATATTTCCATTTTTACAGTAAGCATGTATTACTTTTATCATATAAGTTCTTAATTAAAAACACATATCTCCCTGGGAAACTCGTTGAGCACATCCTTCTACACCCACATAGCTGTGTTCTAATACTGAAACATAAATTTGCTATCACACACACACAGCAAAACACTCCTTGAAGAGCTTCTCACTCTCCCCAGCCTTCACGCCCACCCCCAACTTCAGCCCCTGAGCCGGGCCCGCTGCAGCTATACTCCCCAAAATGAAACTCAGTCCTCTGCTTCTTGCCCCCGTTGTGGAGCCAGAGACCGGCGCTCCAGCAAGTGCCCCCACGGCTGTAAGCTCCCCCTCGAGGAGCTGCATTCTGAAAGGCTCTTTGTTGTTAGGCAGGTTGCTTTTGGGGGGCCATTTGGAAAACGCTCTCTGAAGACATTTCTGTCCACTCCCAAGGGTCCCCTCTAGTCCAGGCCCCCCTGGGTTGTGCCTCCCCTCAATCCCCACCCCCACTCAACCAATCAACTAATTCACATACAGAGATTATTGAGCAAGGTGATGCGAGAACCCAAGGTGAGGAAGATACTACACCACACAGTTATGGCCTTTAACAAAGACCTGTTTCAATAAGTTGAAATGATTTTGTTTCACAGAACAGCACGGGGATTAAAAGTACTGACTTTGCATCAGACTTGACTTGAATCTGAGCTACAACAGTTACTAGCTATGTGATCTTCATTCAACACCAGGTTTTAAGTTTTGGGGGCCTCTGTTTCTTTATCTGTCAAATGGGATCAGCTTGCCCAGGTTTTAATATGAAGGCTGAATGAATTATACATGTAAATACGCCAGCACCTAGAGGAAGTGGTCAATAAATTATTAGTATTGTTATTACTATTAATTATTTAATTAATTATTAAAATTATTATTATTAGAATTACAGACAGACATAGGCCCTGCCCTCTAGGCATTTGGGGTCTAGATGGAAGCTAGGCGGAGCCACTTGAAAGTTCAATGAGACGTTGATCACCAAGTAAAAGACATTTCCCAGCCCAGGAAAGTAGACGTGAGGCCCAAAGGAAGCTAAGGGTCAAACGAACAGTGAAGACCTAGTTAGCTACTTTTTAGGAGAGATTAGAAGGTGGAGGTTATCCAGCCCAGCCTGACTCCTTACCCTGGCACCTTTCCTCCCAAGCCTCTTCCCCAGCTCCAGAACATCCCTTCCCAACAGAAGGTAGGAATAGGCTCAGGCCCCACCCTGTGGCTCCTACAGTGTGAATCCCAGCGTGACAGACAGAGTGCTCCCAAGCCTTGAGTGGGTGTTATTCCAGTCACCTGACTGGTGTACCTTGCTCTTACCAGACCGGGGTCTTCCCCTAGAAGGCTTTGCACTAGATTCCCAAGGATCCCAGGTCCCCCTTCTGTAGCATTCTCTCCGCATACTGGGGGGGTAGTCTGTGGTTCCAGAAACACTACGAATCCCTTTGCCCGCCTGGATTCCAATCCCTTTTGGGCACACTGGGCACCCTGCCAGGCCTTTCCCACCAGGTTGTGCCTCTTTAACCCCATATGCCTGGGCTGAGCCTCTCACTAGCTACCCTGTGTTCTGGAATAAGACAGAGAGAATCGAGGCTGTAGTGGCTAGGGAGGGAGGGTCGGTGGGAGAAGGAGCCATCTGTAGACTGGGCTGACTGCGGGGCGGGGGTGGGGGAGTGGGTGGACCAACGGCACCCAGTTTGTAAGAGGGTTGCTCAGCAAATGTTGAGAATACTGATGTCTGAGATTAGAGGGGGGAGAAGGATTGGAGGCAGAGTGTAATGGGCCCTGGATGTCAAGCCTGATCCCTCCCAAAAGACCCCAGGGAGGATTAGATGGGAGTAGGTAGACACACGGAGCTCAGCAGGGCAGAGTGCTGGGAGCACTCCACTTTAAACCAAACTGGACGGGCGCCTGGGTGGCTCAGTGGGTTAATGCCTCTGCTTTCGGCTCAGGTCATGATCTCAGGGTCCTGGGATCGAGGCCCGCATCGGGCTCCCTGCTCAGCGGGGAGCCTGCTTCCCCCTCTCTCTCTCTGCCTGCCTCTCTGCCTCCTTGTGATCTCTCTCCCTCTGTGAAATAAATAAATAAAATCTTTAAAAAAAAAAAATAAATAAAAAAAATAAAATAAACCAAACCGGACTGCTCAGCGTCCCCCGGCACAACCACCCACCTCACCCAGAAAGAACCCTTCGTTCTCTCCTCTGTGTTCTCACAGAATCCTGAGTGCCCCTCNCACTCCACTTTAAACCAAACCGGACTGCTCAGCGTCCCCCGGCTCACCCAGAAAGAACCCTTCGTTCTCTCCTCTGTGTTCTCACAGAATCCTGAGTGCCCCTCTATTAGTATATTTACAACACCACCTTGTGATTTCCTGTGTGTTTTGAATCTCCTGTTATTGCTACACTGCCCAGCTTCCTAAGAACAGAGTCCTGTATTATAAATTCTATAACAGCACCTGGGGACACTCAATAAATGCTTGCTTGTAATGGCCACTTTTTGAGGGCACCTGTGTGGCTCAGTTGGCTAAGCATCTGCCTTAGGCTCATGTCATGGTCCCAGGGTCCGGGGATCAAGTCCTGCATCCCATCCGCACTCTGCTCAGCCTTCTTCTCCCTCTCCCTCTGCCTGCTGCTCCCCATGTTTGTGCTCTCTCTGTGTGTCATATAAATGAATAAAATCTGTAAAAAAAACAAAAAAAACAAAAAAACCACCTCTTACCGAATGCCTACTACACACCAAGGACTACACTATGTATGTGAGATAGATAATCTCATTTAATCCTCATATAACTCTGCAAACTATGTATTACTTACCTCATCTTACAGATAAGGAACCTGTCCTTTGGAGAACCTCAGCTAAATGTGAGATGAAAGTGTGAACCAGCTTGAGTAGGTCAACTCGAGTTCTCTCCAAACTCAAGCATGTACGTATGACCCCAGGAATAATTACGCCATATTCTTAGGTAGCCTGAAGTAGATATTATTTCCAGTTATTGAAATCTACTCAATTTGAGTCAGTCCAATCAATAAGCTGCTCTTGAATAAACATCAGGGGCATCTGTGACTCTACAGAGGAGCAGCCTGTCATCTGCACGGCCCCAGAGCAAGGTTAATTAGCCCCTTCCATAGCCAGTGGGTACTAAATTCTTCCCGAATCTTACTTTTTCTCCAGCAAAAAGAGCTTTAATGGCAATCTCTCTAAAAGGCAATGTGCCTCCAAGATAAAAAAAAAAAGTCGAAAAGAAGCAGCCCAGTCGGGGGATTAACCGAGGAATGGGCTGGGCAGGATTTAATCACTGTCACCCAGGAATTGAGCGTAGATGGGAGTTAATTAAGGGGGAAACCACACCAGCACACACAGAAACTGCTGAGCGCTTCGCATCCATTATCTCTCCACACATCACCTCCCTTTCACCTCTTCAAAAAGCACAGCCTTTGCCAGTCTCCTAATCACAAACCAGTGGGCTGGCTCAGCCCTGGTCCTCCTCATCCTCTCTTTCTTGCTGGAACTTGCCCCGCCCCACTGCCTTATATGAATCTTGTCTCTGCTGCTTCTTTCTCTTTGTTGCTCTTTTTGAGAACATGCGCTCCATTCCGCCTCACTCTCTTCCTGTGTCAATCTCTTCAGTCAGGACCTACCCTCAGCCTGTCTCATTCCACTGGAGATTTGCCCCCTGGGCATCTCACCCCAGCCTGTGTAAGATGTGGCTTGTACCAATCAGCCACACCCTCAGGATACCCACAAATCTTTGCATTAACTATAAGGGTGCTTAGCTTAGGGAAACAGAAACCAGGCCCACAGCCAGTCTCCCAAACTCATTTATCAAACAACCCTCTACCAAAGGCCTATGGGAATGAGAGATTTGCTTCAGTGTCCATCCCAAATCAGAAGACATGACTAGTGAAGGAGGGAAAGATAAAAGAAAATGATCATAAAAAAAGCAAGGATCGAACCACCCTTATCAAACACGTGCTTTTCTGTATATCACACTTTACACAGGTTTTTAAAGGTCCCCCCCAAAACAAAGAGCAAACAGCTGAGAAATCCATTGCCTAGATCAACAGCACTGGACAACTGAAACAGGACCAAGACAGGGAAATATTAGTTCGCTTTCCTGTTCCTAATAACACCCACGGGAAGACTGAGCAAGGAAAACCTTATGGATTATGGGCAGATAATTAGCATGTGTATTTGTAGTGTTCTGCAATTATATGTCTTCAAAAAGAGTGGCACTGGCGCAGAGTTGCAGACCTAGAGGGAAGGGTGGAAAAGGTCATCTAATCCACCTTTTCATTTTACAGATGCAGAAACTAAGGCTGGAAAGGAGAAAGAATCGGGTCTCAGCCCACTGATCATCTGCCACACATGCCTCCATTATCTTTCCACCCACTGGGAGACTGATCCAAAGTGCCATGGACAGGGTTGCAGAAGTGCTAGCAGAGCTGAGGCACAGTGTTTCCAGGGCTAGAGGGAAGTTCATGGCCTATTACAGCAAAGCCCATCTGGGCTCTTGGGTGCCATGTCTTTTCTCCCTTTGATGTATGATCACTTAATTCCCTCCTTGATTGCTTTTCAAAAGCAATCTAAATTAATGTGAACCCACAAAGGGCAAGGCTCTCTGTGAATAATTAGTGCATGTAATAAATGCAAATAAGGAGAGATGCAAAGTTGGGTGAAGACCTGGGCTCCTGGCTCCCTGACCCACTCACTCTCTTCTCAATGGAAATTCTCTTTACACCATGAAAGAAAGAGTTTTTGAGAAAACTTGGGAAAGGGTGGTATATCTAAATAGGCTGTTGGGTTCATTAAAGGATGCTAGAGGGAAAAAGCAGAAGCTGAAAGAATCAGATTAGTGAGGCTACAGGGCCTTTCCCTTCTGCTGGAGACAAAACACTTGTCCAAATTTCTGCCATTTGGAGAGGAGATAGCACAGTCAAGGACCCACCATCCCCCAATCCCATCTATGCAGAATTTCCTCCTACATACCTTTAGATCTAGCCAATCTTGTCTCCTCCCTGTCTTTGCCTGAAGCCAAATAGTTCCCACACCTAACCTTCACTCATGCTTTTGCCCCTGCCTGGAATGCCCTCCCTATTTCCCACCCCCTGACATAGCCATGTCTTGGACATCTTTCAGAGCCCTTCTCAAAGCCTTCTCTGACAACTCTACTCTTTTTTAGAAGTCTCCTGTTACTCCAGGGTGTGTGGCAGAAATTGCTAGTGCCCACTAATATCTGCATTTCTTCCCTCTTTCCTGGGCACACAGCTGGGCTACATTTCCCAGCCTGCCTTGCAGGCAGGTGTGGTCAGGGTGTCTGAAGTCTGGCCAATAAAAGGTGAACACAGGCACACATGCCCTTCCAGGCCTAGCCCATAAAGGATTCTCAGCTGTGGTCCTCTCTCTTTCCTCCTCTATGGCTGAGTGGAAAGGATTTCACAGGCCTTGAGGAGGAGCCATCCTGTGGATGGAAGAAGCCTAGATCCCTGAATGACTGTGTGGAGGAAACTTCCCTCACAATTTAAAATGAGTTTGAGGGCACCTGGGTGGCTCAGTGGGTTAAAGCCTCTGCCTTCAGCTCAGGTCATGATCTCAGAGTCCTGGGATCGAGGCCCGCATCGCGCTCCCTGCTCAGCAGGGAGCCTGCTTCCTCTCTCTCTGCCTGCCTCCCTGCCTACTTGTGATCTCTCTCTCTGTTAAATAAATAAATAATATTTAAAAAATAAATAAATAAAATGAGTTTGAAATAGACCTTTATTGTGCTAAGCCACTGAGATTTTGAGATTTCTCTGCTGTAGCAGCAAGCTTTACATATTTTACTTAAAACAGGATGACATACAGATTTTATTTCATGGCCAATTCTGACCTATGGTAGTGGCTGCCCACAACTCCATGTCAAGAAGATTGTTGAGCAGCATCTGAGCATGCTAGGGAAGCCTGTTGTGATCTATTAGTTATGTCTGCCACTGCAAAGTTTTTTTTTACAAAAAGTGGCAATGATGTTTTGCTTTCCTATCTCTGACTTATAATGTATATTTTAGTACGTAAATTAGCATTACGTACTAAAGTACATCCTTGCACTGTTCTTTCACTGCTCTGTGTTCCTCAATCCTACCACCCCTATAAAGTTATAAACTCCTTGAGGGCAGAGGCCACCTAAAACAGGACATATAAATGTGAATACTTATTAAGTTGATTTAAAAACCAAATTCAAAGGTAGAGATACAGTGCGTTCAGATCTTCGGTAGGGTCGTCTTGAATATTACCAGGAGGAAACCGAAATGTAGGAAATGTTACATCCAAGAGGGCAAGCTCCCCAGCCTATCCTTAGCTAAATGCTTACTGGTCCCTTCTGGAAGTCAGTTTTTATCTACCGTCATACCTAATGGGAAGAGTTATGTGAGAAGAGGATAAGAAGATGGACTACTTGTGGAGCCTGAAAATAGGGGTCCCCACACCCCTTTATTTAAGATTACAATTTATCAAAACTGGAATATCATCTAATCCAGAGAGAGAAAACAGATGTCAACTTGGGTGCCATTTAATCAATTTACCCTGGCTGCCTGAGGGTTGTATTCAGACGATTCTGAGATGATGTCTGAAACCAGTAGGAAATGAGGGAGAAAATCCAGCAGTACTCCCCTCTTCATATATCTATCACTCCTGAGCTAATCCACCCTCATCATTTTACTATAATCAAATTAAGTCCCAAGAGGAAGAGTTGACTTACCCAACATCACTGAGTAAGTTAGTGGAAGAACCAAGATTCGAACCCAGGTCTCCCTCTATCTCCTATTTTCCCATTATTCCATTCAGAGTTCAAAATAGGAGATGGACTTGAGCGTATAATTTGGAGATATGGTAAATCATAATACTCTTTAGTACTTACTATGTGCCAACCACATTAGAACTTTTCATATATAATCCCATTTACTCCTGCCAGAACAATTAGAAAGGGGGTACAATCTATTCACACTATACAGAGGAAACTGAGACATAAGAAAGGTTAAGTAACCTGCCCAAGATCCCAGGACCAGTAAGTGGCAAAGGGATTTAAACACAGAGAGGAGGAAAAATCCAGAAAAGAACTGAATTTAGAAACATCCTCACATAATCAGTGGAAGATTCTGGTAATTTCACTAATGCATACAAAGTCAACTCACATTAGAAAAGTACCCCAGGAAGCCCTGGCAATCTTTCCAAAGCTCCTAAAGACTACGGGAGAGTGAGGAGTGAAGAGTCCTGGTTAAAGGAGCAGGAGCAGCAGTGAGTGATTTAGAAGACAGGAGATGAGAACAGGTGAGTCAGCAGGACTCAGGTAGGACACTGAGCTCTTGGCATGAACATACAGGTCTCCTCATAATCTCAAGCATGACAAGTTGGCCCCAGAAAGTCCCATTTTGCTCAAAAGACTCCTTCAAACTAAAAGTGTGGTAGGGCGCCTGGGTGGCTCAGTGGGTTAAAGCCTCTGCTTTTGGCTCAGGTCATGATCTCAGGGTCCTGGGATCGAGGCCCGCATCGGGCTCTTTGCTCAGCAGGGAGCCTGCTTCCCCCTCTCTCTGCCTCCTTGTGATCTCTCTCCCGCTGTGAAATAAATAAATAAAAATCTTTAAAAAAAAAAAAAAAAACTAAAAATGTGGTATAATGGAATAGCACCGGCTGGCTCTGATCCCCAGGGCTTGCTGTTTCAGAACAGAGGGAGGTGCCCATGGATGTATTTATAGGCTTAAAACTGGCGTGCAGCTTAAACTACCTGGGGATGCTCGGCATCTGTCTCCGTGCACGTTGCCCCCCTTTTTTTCCACTACGTTTTAATCAGCCAGTGATTTTGAGCCTGAACTACGGTTTCACACATACCCAGGGCCAAAGGACGAATAAATAAATAAATAAATAAATAAAGGAAGAAGCCCATGACCAAAACAGAACTTGGGGCCAGCAGCTCAGCAAGGGCAGCCCCCTGGGAACCATCGCCACTGGGGATCAAAGGAAAGTCAAACGGTGTGGTACATCTGAGTACTGGGACTCTGGAGGGAAGGCAGCACCACAGCCTGGGCTAAGCCAGCCCAGACCATACATTGCTACTCACCCCTTTGTTCCATGACCCTGGTTTGGAAACTTCTTTTCTCCCCTCCCTGAGCAAAATCCTCAGTTCTTCAAGACGAGGGCAGGAGAGGTGGAAGGAATTCCAAGCAGATGGAACAGTACATGCAAAGGCACAGAGGTATGAGAATGCAGGCTACATAATATGGCTAGAGTGTGGGGTGCCTGGAGAGACCAGTGGATTTGAGGTTGGAGGGTATGCAATAAGGTGTTAACTCAGCAGGCCCGGGGTGCTCAAACCCTGTGCTTTCCAAAGAAAGGACTGGTCCTTGACCAGTTCCTGGGAGATAAACTCAGATCTTGTATTTTCTGTCAGACAGGGTCTTTGTATATCTGGGGCTTTGAGCCACCCCAGATAGTGTACATTAATAATGTGATTTATGCTGAAAGTCTATATTTGTGTGTCTGAGTTCCTGGACCTCGGCGGGGGGCTAGAGACTAAGTAGCTATGGTCAATCAAATGAATGATCCATGTCTATGTAACTGACCCCAATAAAATTCTAGACACCAAGGCCCAGGTAAGCTCCCCTGGTTGGCCTTACTTTGTAAGTGTTGTTACATGTCACTCTTGGGAGAATTAGCACTGTCCATATAACTCCACTGGGAAAGGACACTTGGGAGAATATGCTTGGAGTCTCCTGGACTCTGCCCCATGTACCTTTTTCTTTGCTGACTTTAATCTGTATCCTTTCACTGTACTAAACCATAACTGTGAATGTAATTAACGTTTCTGAGTTCTGTGACTCCTTCTGGTGAATCATCGATTCTACATGTGATCTTGGGAACCCCCACCACAGAGGGTCAAGTAAGAGCAGAACAAGAAGAACTGGCAAACTAATGAGTTTGAACTTCACCTTGGAGGTAGTTTATAGAAGTGAAGGATTCTAACATGGGCTGGCGCAACAAGGTTAGATGCACACAGATGGCAGTTGGAAATGGCTAGGAGAAGGGGACAGGGCTGGAAGCAGGAAGAACAAGACCAGGGAGGAGAATGCTACACCAGTCCATGTAAGAGCTAGTGAGCCCTTGGTAGTGGGCAGTGGCCATGGAGAGGCACTGAACTCAAGAGATATTCAGGAAATAGATGCAACAAGGCTTGGTAACCAAATAGACTTTGGGGTGAAGGCAAAAGAAACCAGGGATAAGGCCCAGGTTTCCAATCTGAGCAACAGGGTGGATGACAGCATCAGTCACTGAGATGGGAAATCCTGACAGGGGAAGCTGATGCTTGGGGGTGTCCTGACTCCCAAACCCGGCCTGGCTTCCTCCCATATATTCATTTCTAAAATTCAGGGGCAAACAGGTTGTTTCAACTGTTCTTTTTTTCTCTTTGAAGCCATCCCTCAGCCCTTTGTCTTCAGTGACCACTTACACGTTGGTCCTCCTTAAAAACCACCAAAACGTGTACTTGGCAGATCTCCCTGACCTGGATTTCTCTGCTGGCAGAATCACAAGGAAAGCATTAGCGCCTTCTGTGAAATGGGGAGCCAGGCAGAGGAAATGCCCAGGTTGGGTGGCAGAGGCCTAAAGAACCAACAGATATACGAGGAGATTTTAATCATCAAGATGGGGTTCTGGGCCAGACACTGGGGAGGCGACACTCAGATCTCTGTTACACTGGAGTAGGGGTGCGAGAGTGATTGAAACAGTGAGAAATAAAGGCTCTTTGGTCTGCATAGAAAGTCTCCCCGTGGCCTGGGGTTAAGCTACACTTCATGGGTTTCCGGGTGGCAAGGAGTCAGTGTGAGCTGTGGTCCCTCCACACCGGGCCCCAGACCCAGACACCAGGAAGAGCGGCAGGGCCTTCAGGGTAAAGGTGATCCCCCTGTCACTAAAGCCAAGGACAAATCCTGCATCTCCTGGCTGTGCTCTAAGGGCCCCAACAGCCCCACACAGCAGCGCAGTGCCTGCAGCAGCCCTGGGAGGCATCACTGGGAGTCACTCATTACCAGCCTCCTTCGCCCCTCCCGCCCATCACTGTGCATCCCAGACGAATGGCTAAGCGCACAGCTGGCCTCTGCCCTCCTGGCCTTGCCCCTTCATTTGTTTATTCAACAGTTACAAAGGCCTGAGCTGCGAAAAAGCTTCCAATCCATTCTACCCAGAAGAATGCCTAGACTAAGAAAGGTAGAGAGTAGACGGAGGAGGAATGGAACCCAAATGGGGACCCTGATGCAGCAAGAGCCTTTCACAGATTCTTTCCCAATAAGGGAAAATGGGAAATGGTTGAAAGCACAGGCTCTGGAATTAAGCAGACTGGGGCTGGAATCCCAATTTGGCCACATACTAGCTGTGTGACTAGGCAAGTTACTTAACATTTCTGGGTCTCAGTTTTATCTGTAAAAGAGAAAGAACAAACCAACCCTACCTCACAGGATTGATAAACAGATGAGAGGCATGAAGGCCTAAAATGCTTTGTATATAGTGAGTGCTCAATAAATGTTACCTATTTTTATTGTTGGCCCTCTAAGCCTGGGGATCAGAGAGGAAACTTTCGTTTGTTACGTCCTGTAGGTAATACATGAGTCAGGTTCTAGTAATGTTCCCCACTCAGGTCAGAGTGCCTAAGAGGATCACATAGTCTGAGGCTGTGCAGAATTGGAAGCCTCCTGAGAGATCATCTGATCCCTCTTTTCACGGGTGAGGAAACAGATGTCAAATAGCTCTCCCAAAGTCACACAGCAAGGTAGTGGCAAAGCCAAGCCCAGAAGGCAGGCTTGCAGACTTACATTTCATTATTCCTTCCTCTCCATGGAAACTTACAAAAACAGGAGAGTGCTACAAGTCAGGCCATGGAGAAAGCATCAAAGGACTTGCCACCCTCCCTGCCCTGCTGGGGGAAGCTGCCTCCTCCCGCAGGAGATCACACCGGTGCTATGCTGTGCTCGCAAATGTTTAACAACCAGTTCTCTGGTAGTGGGGGAGGTGCGAGCCCTGGTTCGAGGGCCACTTTCTGTGGTGTAAATACTCCCACCAGACTCCCAACATGACATCACTGACTGTGGAATTGTGAGGTGACAGACAACAGCCCTTCATCCCGTGGTATTTCCACCAAAAAGGTATTAGCAGGCAAAAATACTACAAGAGCATCAAAAGAAAACTGTAGTAAAATAATTAGGAAGTGATAAGTTTTGAAGATCTATTACTATTATTATTTTTAATATTGTTTATATAATTTAATTTTAATAGTGGCTCATGAAATGCCTAAAAATTTGAAAATCGGCTCCAGTGAGCCCTGATGAGTCAGTTCCATCACATCACTGATTGACTTTCCATTCCATCCCTGACATCTTGAGACCAGTAACTGACATGGGGGGTGCAAAAATCTGGCTGCCCCATCTCGTCCAGGGAACAACTCAGTAATACAACTAATTCTGGAGCCCCCAGTGAATCAAGCCAAGGCTAGATTTGCCTCTTCCCAGTCAGCTCCTCCCCTATCCTCTCCTGAGGCCCTCTCTCTCCCCTTACAGGTTTTTCCTGAAGGGCACACCTTCAATAAATCACAGGCACCAAGCCCCTGTTATTCCTGACAGGAAAAGCTACCTCCTCTTTTAAATCGCCCTCAGTGATGGTTTTCAGTGAAGAAAAGTTTCATTGGGGCGCCTGGGTGGCTCAGTCAGTTAAACTGTCTGCTTTCAGCTCTGGTCATAATCTCAGGGTCCTGGGAATGAGCCCCACATCGGGATCCCTGCTCAGCAGAGAACCTGCTTCTCCCTCTCCCACTCCTCCCCCTGCTTGTCCTCTTGCTCACTCTCTCTCTCTGTCAAATAAATAAATAAAATCTTTTTAGAAAGGAAGAAGAAGAGATGCATATAGATAACAGGGTGTGCTGGCCTGCAAAAGAGACAAATCTTCTTGAAATCTGTCACTTCTGAATTCATCATTCTGCTAACATCAGATGTGAAAGCTGGAAGGAAAAGTTGGCATTTTGATGCCAGCATCCGCCTCTGGCTGTTTCATCAGGCAAAGAGGTAGCCTGTTTTCTGAACTCAAAACTACAAGCAAAGCTGGTTTAAAATATATCTTGAGGAGTCTGCCTTTGCCATTTTGTGGCTCTGAACCCTAGACTCCCTTCTTAATCTCTCTAGGCCTCAGTTTACTCACTAACAAATAGAGACAATAGTTCCTATCTATTTCAATATCATTTTAGTAACCATGAAATGTTTTGCACGACAACTGATTGGTTCACAAAATGTTCAGACCTAGTGTCTCATTTAATCTATACGATTATGTGATACAGGTATTATTACTTAATGGACAGGGAAACAGTCTCTGAAAGGCCATGTTAACTTGTTCATGGTTGTGAGTGGGTCTCAAACCCAGATCCTGTGACTCCAGACCACGTATCTTCAAAGTCTGTAAGTGTATCACCAATGTCTCCCACAGCATAGTCTTCAGAACCCCTATTTTACACATAGATTGCTAGAGACATACATACATATCTATGTAACTATATGGACAGCCATAGATAGAGATATAGTTGCTAGTTATTACTTTTAAAAACAGGTGTCATAATCACATAATGTGTTCAAAGTGTTAAGGGCTTCTTCACTGCCATAGGACTGCCACGTGAATTATAAATCTCTAAGAGGGAACAGAGTATGAAACATCCTAAAAAACTTACTCGTCAAATTAACCAATTTAGGTAGAACCTCTCCCTTAAAATTAATATTCTAGAGGACATTTTGAGAGATGTGAAACTATCGTATTTTAAGTACTGTCAGTTTTATTACTATTTTCAGCTGGGAGGCATTGCTTCACAGAAACAGGTGAACTCCCTACTCTGCATTACCATACAAAACAGGCATTCTACCAAAGCCTATTGTTCAGGGATTAAGTACACCTACTAGTAAACTGGTACAATCTGGTTATTTACTGAACAGTTGCTTTCTGGTAAATTTGGATAAAATACATTAAATTTATATTTTAATAACAATAACATTTAATAACAATAACATATTGGGGGGGGAAGAAAAAGAAAACTATTCTCAAAAACCAAGAAAGCAAACAACAAACAAAAAAAAACCCATCAGGCCCAGAGTAATTAGACTGATCAAAAACAAAGCCTTCAGGCCCAGAGTAATTAGACCAATCACTGCCTATGTATTTTGCTCCAAAGAACAAAACTTTGGATGGCAAAGATTTCCTTTATCATATATTTGACTGTGTCCAGATATTTTCAGAGAAGTTGAACGTTCTATGTATGTCCATGTGGCCTAGCTGCATATGTCAAGCAACCAAAAGGTATTTAATATTTACACTGCCTTTTGTGTTCTACTGTCTCTCTATGCAGGCCCACTGAGTCAAAGATAACTCTTCTTCTGAGGCTCCTCGATTCCTGTCCACAGTGATAAGGAAGACTGGGGCGATTCAGAAGGAATAAACCCCTCTTCTTACGCAAACACCTTCAGGGCCCCCTTCCTGGACACACCTACGTACATACAAGTTACCTAGTGCCCAGCACCCAAAAGGGTGCCTTGGTCTGGTGCTCTGCCAGCACTGTCTGGAAATTCGTAATCATTTTCAAATAAGGGACCCTGCATTTTCATTTTGTACCGGTCCCCCACAAAGCATGTAGCCAGTCCTGAATAACCAGTGTTTAATTTTAAATTCCATGAAGGCAAAGACCGAATCTGTCTATTCCCAGCACCTAGCATTGTGGCCAGCACGAGAAAGGGGCAAGCTATGTATGTATTGAATGAATAGGTGCAAGGAAAGGGAAGAAGAGAAGAGAAGCCAGTCCCTCCTCTTCTTAGAAAGGCCTAAAACCTCCCTTACATTTTGAAGGTCATTCAAATGTAAAACAGGATCAGTCACCAAGTGAGGATGAAAACTCATACACAAACAAGCTGGTAGAATAGGCCAGCACACAAAACCAAACCCCAGCTGGTAGGAAGGCCAGCAGGAGGACAGGAAGCAGGCAGACACACTGCCCTCTCCCCCAGATAATGGTACAGTTTCCACCGCTCCTCCAGGCGACAGCCAATTTCAGAAAAGAGCACTAACCTGAATGTGACGCATTTTCCTTCCCATCCCCATCTAATATGTGCCCCCCCTTCTTTTCCTTTCTAAGCCAGCTATCTCAGATCCCCAGCGCCTCTCAGTTGCTAAAAGCCTGAAAGGTTTAATCTCCAAGAAGGATGCTCCAGGGCTCCGTTATCAGAGGTACTTAATTCTGCATTTGCCATGGGCTTAATCATCTGCATCAGACCACACTCCTGTGACTCATGCACACACACTTGCTCTCTGGGCGCTGAAAGTTGTTTTCACTTCATCAGCACCTCGGGAGCATTAATAAAGTGCAAATGTGTAGTGGCAAAGGCAGGGATGGGGATGGTATTCCGTGCTGTGTTTTCGTCTTCTAACAAGGATGTTCTAGCGACACTGATTGAAATTTAAAAAAAGAAAAAAAAAATCACAGCATTTCATCCCTACCAACAAATGAATGGCATTCATTTTCTCATGTTTCCTTTCTTGCACATTTTATGTCATTGCCATGACAATAAAAACATCTACATGTCCTATACTGCCTTCAGAGGCCTTGTTTCTAAGGGCTGAGTAATAGTCCATCAAATGGTCGTGACCATCTGTTCAGAACTAAATGTAAGTGTCTGCCCCATAGTCCTTTGTTGAAGCCGTAACCCTCAATGTGATGGTATTTGGAGGTGGGGCCTTCGGGAAGTAATCAGAGTCAGATAAGTTCATGATGAGGTTGGGGCCCCCAGGAGAGAATTAGTGTCCTTGTAAAAAGAGGGAAAGACCAGAGCTCTGATGCCCACCTGCCTGCGTGCACACTCTCTTCCCCTGGCTTTCTCTCTTTCTCCCTGCCATGTGATGATAGAGCAAGGAGGCAATCATCCGCAGGTTGGGAAGAGAGCCCTCACGGAGAACCCTGACCACGCTGGCACCCTCATCTTGGACTTCCCAGCCTTTGGAACTGTGAAAAATAAATGTCTTATTTTTAAGTCACCCAATCTGTGGTATTTTGTTAGAGTAGCCCGAGCAGACTAAGATGCCATCCAACACCTAGCTGTTCTCTTCCTGTTGGACATTATATAGGTAGTGCCTTTGTTTGTTTGTTATTACAAGTATTGTTGCAATGATTATTTTTGAAAGCATGGAATCTAGAAGGGAGTAAAATTGCCTTCAAATGTTGGCTATGTCTTTTACTGGCTGGTGAGACCCTAAAGAGGATATAATAGTATTTCTAGCTCAAAGCATGGCTGATGAGAAAGTGTTTTTTATAAACTGTTTAACACTCTAGATGTTTCATTGTGACTGGATGGGCTAAGCCCTGTCCATCAACAATTGCAAACATGTGATACCTGTCCAGTGGAAACCTGCCACTGAGAAAGAAAGCAACTGGAGGTATTAAACAGAGGAACTATGACAAGAAAGAAGCAGGAGGCTGTTACTCTAGACATTAAACTGTAGATGTTTAAGAAAAAAAAAAAATCAAGTCTTCAGAAAAAGGCCTTAGGAATTACAAAATGCAATATAGGTTACAGGCTGGATAGTAACCATGAAAATGGCATTTAAAAGCAAACTGAGGGCACCTGGGTGGTTCATTGGGTTAACCCTCTGCCTTCGGCTCAGGTCATGATCTCAGGGTCCTGGGATCGAGGCCTGCATCTGGCTCCCTGCTCTGCGGGGAGCCTGCTTCCTCCTCTCTCTCTGCCTGCTTTTCTGCCTATTTGTGATCTCTCTCTCTCTCTGTGTCAAATAAATAAATAAAATATTTAAAAAAATAAAAAATAAAAATAAATAAAAGCAAACTGATTGGGGTGCCTGGCTGGCTCAGTGGGGAGAGCATGCGACTCTCAATCTTGGGGTCATGAGCTCAAGCCCCACATAGGGCATGGAGCCTACTTAAAAAAATTTTTAAATAATAAATAATTAAAGCAAACTGATTACAGAGGGACTGATAATACGGCAGTTATATGCAAGGCATCGTTTATGTGCTTGGATGAAAAAACATCATTAACCAGAAAGGTAGTAAACTGTGTCCTTTGAGGATTAGAGCCATAAACCATGAGAAGAAAATTATGTGTCCTTTAAATGTCATAGTATATTTTGTTTTTAAGATAAATAAGCTATATTATCAAAACTAAAATTATCTTATTTGAACATACTTTACGAAGAACCTATTTACTCTAAGAGTAAAGTATTTTGAATATACTTTATGAAGACCCTATTTACCACAAGGATTATTTTGTTCAGTCAATAAATATTTACTGGTGCCTATGACATGCTATTTGGCTACATTCTGTGATAAATAGAAAGATGAAGAAGATGAGCTCCCTCCCCTCAAGGAGCACATAAAAGCCCATGATAAATGTGAGCTGTGCTGTCCTACAAAAGTACCTGCAAAGTGCTATGGAAGAAAAGGAGGAAGTAAATCATTCTGCCCAATAAAAGGGTGTTCAGAAAAGGTCTCACAGTTGAAGCCATTTTTGATCTGGATCTTATTGGATGAGCAGCTGCCCAGGCAAATAGGCCGGGGGTGGGGGGGGGACCAAAAAACATAAATACGTTATGTGCATCCTTGAAATAGAAAGCAGAAGAAATTCCAGAACCCCGGAAAACAGAATTCCAGGCCACGTGGCTTGGAATAGTCTAAAGTTACCTACATCAACATTACCTGGAATGTTTGCTTCAAATGCAGATTCCTGGGCTCCGCCACAGACCTACTGACACTCAAGCAGTCTCTGCTTACTAAACTCCTCAGGTCACTCTGACACATGGAAATGCTTAAAAACCAGTGATACCAACAACAAAATGGTACTTTCCAAGCACAAATCAAGTCACAACTGCCCCCTGAGATCATCAGCCATCAATGGTTTAGAAATGCATCAATGAAGGCCATGAGGCAGGAAGAGGAGTGAGCATATAGGTACCTCCTTCAAGTCACTTCCAAAGACCCCCCCATCTCCCTGCCCTTGACAACCAGCCAATGCCAGTCCAGATGGACATATTCCCTAATCAGGCAGACACCATTCTGTTGGCTTAAAATTGGTTTTCCAACAGGAAGGCTCAGTGACACAGACCAAACATGAAGGACAGTGATAGGAGACAACCATGGACCACTACCACTCTTGTTCCCTCTCTATCACTATGTCTATCTCTCACAAATCAGGCTAGTATACCCCAAGACCCTGAGTGAGGAAAGGGGCAAGGGAGCTCCCCTGCTGTCCACTGGTGGTGACTGAACCAGTATTGAAGCTCAGGTGACAGAAAAGCCCAGAAGCCAAGGCAGATGTTCAGCCAAATTAAGTGGTTCCAGGAGAAAATGAAAGCTTGCCTGTCCAGACATCTGGTGTCCATTAACCTCCTAAGCAGAACTGTAGCAGAACCATCTGCTGGAACAGACTCTCAGGAGGCAAGGAACTTCCCCCACCTCTGTGTGCCTTTGCACACTCCCAGCAAAGACTTGGCCTCAAGAAAGGAGAGAAAGACACTGGTCCATTTACCTTGAGGGCCCTAGAACTGGTTTCTCCCAAACTTGGGGGCCAGCAAAGAGAATGGCTGAGAGACACCCTATGGGGCTCGTCAAAGCACTAGACGTTAGCCACCAGGGGAAGTGAACTGACCTCAAGGACAGCTTAATTCAGTATCAAATGCATGCAACACACGAGGCGATGCTGTACAAGGATTGTTGGTGCTACTGGAGAAGGCAGATTTCTGAGTAGTGCAAGCGACAAGGAGAGAGAGGACTGAAACTAACATTTAGTTAGGCAATGTGCTAGGCATTTTCAGATACATTTATCTTATTTAATCCCTACAACTCTATGCTCTAGGTGCATTATTTGCATTTTATGCAAATGACACGGCTAGGATTCAAACTCAGGTCTTCAAAACTTCCAGAAAAAGTCCAGTGCTTCTGTCACTAGATGACTGAGCCACAATTAAGCCGGTTTCTTTGGTTAGGAGGATGGGTGGGAGGGATGGGGGAAGGGCTGTAACAAAAGCTATTTGTGCAGCTATAACAAAAGATTATGCACGGATGGGGTTTGCTGCCTTTGATGCTTTTGAAGATGACCAGACTGAGGCTTGAAACGTATCCATGGAAACTGGTACGGTGGGAGCTGAGGCCAAATTAGCTCACCCTTGCAGCAGTTGGGTTGGGGACTCTGGAAATTGTTCCTTGATGAAGAGAGAGGCGAATGTCAGCTCCCACTTCATCTTCTGGACTCAGCCTCTCCTGTCCCTACAATTGGACCACCTGAAGGCCCAGTCCCCTCCCTACACACCGGCTAATTCAAACACCAGGCTTTCTGTGAAATCAAGCCTTAATTACCCTCTGAGCCCCCAGTTCCAGGGGGCTGAAAATCCACCTGAGGAGGCCCCAGGACAAGCATAACTCTGACTTTCACTATCCGAACCTGCTCCAGCAAAGACCTAGGCCCTCTCCATGACCCTAACCTGCAGCAGACGTTTAACACCCCTATTCAGACCTCCAGATGGAAACTGCCCATCTCCCTCATCCTTGAGCCCTCTCCTAGATTCCTACCCCAGCTCTGTCCACCCGCTCGAAACTCTTCTTTCACTCTGTGGGTAGCTCCAAGCTGACATTCTGCCTGATTCACCACTGAGCCTGCAGGCCTTTGATGCTGGGTCTCACAGTGTACACCTCTATTGTTTCTCTTGCCAATATACATTCCCCACTCCAGAACCTCCGCACCATTCCCCAGCTGCCTGCAGGGTTGGTGGCCTATAGCCTTCAGCTGAGTCTCTTTCCAGACATGCTCTAGGGTGAAGAAAGCATATGCCTTAGGGAATGACTTAACCTCTCCGAGTCAGATTCCTATCTATAAATTACTAAATGAACACTGGGGCTGTTATCCTTGAAGCTACTGACATGTTTAATTATCTTACTCATTCAACAAATACTTATTGAAAACTGACCACATGGGTTCGTCCCTACAACTCCAATTTAAAAGTCACTTCCTCCGGGAAGTCCTCCCCAATCACCAAAGCTGGGATACATGACTTAGTTCTGTGTTCCTGCAGTCCCTTGACCTTACCTTTCTCTTAGCTCTTATCCTCTCCATTTTTACTCCATAAGGGCAAGGAATGTGTTCACTCACTTTTGTATCCTCCATGCCTAGCTCAGAGCCTGCCACATGATAAGGGTATAAAAATATTGGCAAACTAACTCATTAAGTCATCAAGCAAGATGTTGCAGGAAAAACAAAGATAATATCCTGATTTCACACAGCCCTTTAAAATGTGCAAATTGTTTTCATAACCAGGGTCTCATTTGGTCCTCAGAACAGCTTTGCAGGGCAGGCAGGGCTGAACTGTTTTCTCTTTCTACAGATGAAGACCCAAAGACCAGGGTGTGCCTAAGTGTCTTAGACCCTGTTGGAGCCAGGTCTCCTGACTGCTCAGCCAGTGTATATCCCTTCGATCTGAGCCTCCCCCACCAAAACAGGAGGACGCAGACCTCACATAGAATTTGACATCTCTAGGAAAGCCTTGCCTCCATCAACCCCAGCCCAATCATGGGATCTGGGATTTCCCTCACCAGGAGACCACCACCCTAACTGTGAATGCAAGAAGGCATGAAGCATGGGGACTCATCTTGGAAATTATTTAGACCCCAAGGCATAAGATCCCATGTGACAAAAATCCTAGGAAGCAGGAACTTCTGTGCCACTCAGGAAAAGTGCAGAAAAGGCAGAGGGTCTGCCTGAACGATATAACACAGTAGTGGAAGCCTTAGGGCGCAGCCTCTCAGCTCTGGGCAGAGCACTGGCCTGGGAGAAGCCACGCCCCC
>LNAC01000267.1:797078-808532 GCA_002007465.1 Ailurus styani
ACCCCACCCCCACCCCCCAGCCCTGGCCTCCGTAGGAGTTAGACTTTGAAATGAAGAAATCTATTGTCACGGGGGAACTCTGAGCTAAATCACAAATCCCAGCAGAGTGGTGACGCTGAAACCTCCCTTTGTAGAGGGAACCGGGAGGCTGCATGTTAATGGCTGGACGTTATTTGCAGCAAGGCTGAGCCTATTCTCTGGGCTTGTTTAAGCTTCCATGGGCCATAAACATTGATCACCATTTAGACTGCAGCACCTTAGTGATGTAAATCATTTGTCGGCCTCGAGCTCGGGGAGAGAATCTCCTTTCAGACCCTAACTAAGCATGGGAGGAATACCCAGAAAATTGCTGACCTTACGCTGAAAATGCCCGGTGAACTCTAGACCAGAGTTGTCCAACCAAAATATGAAGCAAGCCACACATTTCTTTTCAAATTTTCTAATAGCCACCTTAAAAATAAAAGGAGATGAAATTAATTTTAATTATATATTTCATTTAACCCAATAAATCTGAAACATTGGTTCAACAAGTAACCGATATAAAAATTATTACGGAATATTTCACATTCCCTTTGTACTGTTTTCAAAATAGGAGTGTATTTTACATGTACTGCGTGTCATAATTCATACTAACCACATCTCAGATGCTTGGTAGGCTGTTGGCTACCATATTGGATAGTGTAGCTCTAAAGTTTCCAAAATATATCTAGTTTGAGTTGTTGTTGTTGTTTTAATTAGGCTCCACGTGGGGCTTGAACTCACCACCCTGAGATCAAGACCTGAGATGAAATCAAGAGTCAGAAACTCAACCAACTGAGCCACCCAGGCGCCCCCAATTCAAACTTTTATAAGAAGACCCCTGAAGTAGGGCACCTGGGTGGCTCAGTCGGTTAGGCCGCTGCCTTCGGCTCAGGTCATGATCCCAGGGTCCTGGTATCGAGTCCCACATCGGGCTCCCTGCTCAGTGGAGAGCCTGCTTCTCCCTTGCCCTCTGCCTGTCGCTCTGCCTACTTGTGCTCTCTCTCTCTCTGTCAAATAAATAAATAAAATCTTAAAAAAAAAAAAAGAAGACCCCTGAAGTAGGCATTAGCATCACTATTTCATAGATGAGAAAGTTGAGGCTCAGACTGAGTAAATGAGTTGCCCACATACAAATCTAGAATTTATATCTCCTGTCTCCTGGTCCCAAGTACCTACANGAGCCTGCTTCCTCCTCTCTCCTCTCTCTCTGCCTGCCTCTCTGCCTACTTGTGATCTCTCTCTCTGTGTCAAATGAATAAAATAAAAAATAAAAAATAAAAAAAATTTATATCTCCTGTCTCCTGGTCCCAAGTACCTACCATTTCCCACCACTTACACAAATCAGGATCAAAATTACGGAAAAGATAAGTCGAGTGCTTACAAGTACATGATTCACTATAGCCAGAGGTGGAAGCAACCCAAATGTCCATTAGTGGATGAATGGATAAACATGTGGTAAATGCATACAGTCGAATATTACTCAGCCTTTAAAAAGAAGAAACTTCTGTCACATGCTACAACATCGAGGAAACTTAAGGACATTGTGCCTAGTGAAATAAGCCAGTCACAAAAACACAAACACTGTGTAACTGCACTTATATGAGGTCCCTATCATAGTTAGACTCAGATAGACAGAAAGTAGAATGGTGGCTACCAGGGCCTGGGGGGAGGTGGGAATGGGGGAGTAGTGTTTCATGGGACAGAGTTTCAGTTTGGGAAGATGAAAAAAGCTCTGGAGATGGATGGTGGTGATGACTGCACAAGAAAGTGGATGTACTTAATGCCACTGCCCTGTACACTTAAAAATAGTTAAAATGGTCAATTTGATATTTTAGTGTAATGAAAAAGAATCGGCTGTAAAAGAAAAGCAGGTGCTCTGCTAAACTCTATGAGCAAGATCACATTTCATCTTCAAAACAAACCAACTTCATGGAGCAGGTGTTGTGATTATCTCCATTTTAATGATGAGGAAGCCGAGGCTTACACCTATTAAGCAAATAGTTTAAGGTCCCAGGGCTAGTGAGCGGTGAAACCAGGATCTGAACTCAGGGAGTCTGATTTCTGAGCCCATGCTCTTAAATATGATGTCCTCCACGAAACCTCTCTGATTGTCCTCAAATAGAAATAGAAATAATCCAGGGGGGAAATTGAAATGACATCTGTTACCATCTATTCTCAGCACAATAGTCATGAAACCCCCTTTGAAACAGACTTCATGGTACCCCTCACCTACTCCAAATCCGCCTGCAGTAAAACCCAAGATCTTTATTCCCTGCCTCCAGACCCTGCAGGATTACGGACCCTTGATGCCTCTTCAATCTCTTCTCCCCCTTGGCCCATCATGCTCCTGCCACCCACCTTCTCCACCTTACTTAAACCCACCAATGCCCAGGGCTTTGGCCCCCATCAGTCCTCCTTCCTGAAATGCCCTTCACTGACATCTGTGTAGCCAGTTCTTCCCTTCATTCAGGTCTTTAGCCAGAGGTCCCCTCATCCCGGAAGGCTTCTTTGTTTCCTGTCTCTAAAATAGAACGCTTACTTGCCCTCAGCTTGGCACCCTCCATCCCCTATTCTCTGCATTTTCCTTCATAGCATGCACCATTACTTGATATTATAGTATGCATTTTTCTGGCTAGGTCATTGCTATCTGCCTCCCTCTGCTGAAAGGCAACTCTAAGAGGGCAGGGAGTTTGCTTTGTTTATTGCTGTACCCCTCATCCCTAAAGTGATCCCTGGGACACAACAGATGCTCAAAGAACACTTGTTCAATGAATGGATGACTGGATGGATGATGAATTCACCTAGTACTTCAGTCAATCCTCACATAGGGTGACCAACCACCCTGGCTCACCAGTGAGTAAAGGCATTCCCAGGATGTGAGACTTTCAGGGCTGGATCTGAGAGTCTCAGGTCCAGAGATGAAAGGACGGGAGCTCTAACCAAATGAACTTTGAATTTCCTTCCAGCAACCTAATTTTATAACCCCATGGTTTCCAGTTCTTTTTTTTTTTTTTTAAGATTTTATTTATTTATTTCACAGAGGGAGAGAGATCACAAGGAGGCAGAGAGGCAGGCAGAGAGAGAGGGGGGGAAGCAGGCTCCCTGCCGAGCAGGGAGCCCGATGCGGGCCTCGATCCCAGGACCCTGAGATCATGACCTAAGCCGAAAGCAGAGGCTTTAACCCACTGAGCCACCCAGGCGCCCTGATTTCCAGTTCTTAAAGCCACGTACCTACACGGTGGAGATATAGGATTGTGCTTTGGGCATAAACAAACTTGGTTTGAACCCAAGATCTGTCATATATTGCACTGGGCACACCATTCATCCTCCCTTAAATCTCAGGGACTTCACCTATAAACTAGAGTAAGTAATCCCAGCTCAGGCAGCTGACTGTGTGAGAACAGTCAGATCATCCATGTGCCATGTTTGCGTCCCCTGGGAAGCAAACTCCAAGATGGAAATGGTCATGCATAAAGTTCTTTAGGGTGTGCTCTTTGTTTCAAACCCTATAGAAGGAAGGAAAAGGAAGTAGGTCTGGGCAGAGGAGAAGCTGGGCCCCAACGGTCCCAGTGGAGGCACTGACATTTAGAGGGCCCTTCACAGTTGTCCCGGGTTTGGGGGAGGGAGCAGGGCCTTCACACCTGCAGCTGGGAAGGGGGTATAATCTTAAGCTACACATCTCTCCTCAGCAGAGACAGTTCTCCAAGGGGGTCAACAGCTGAGGGCTGTCAGCCAACAGTCCCCCCAGGACCTAAGGATAAGTCTTTCAATCCTGAAGAGGATCCCCTTATCTGCCAAACCATGCAGCACACATGGTAAGTGCTCAACAAATGCTCTTTTTGTTGTCATTATCTTAGGACATAATTCAAGGCCAGGTCTCCATCGCTCTGAAGTCCATGCTCCTTCTGCTCTGCCCCCAGCTCTTTATCTGAACCTCTCCAGTCACTGCCTCTACTTTAGCTCAGCTACTCTTTGAACAGATCCCTCTTCCCTACCCAGATAGTGAGTCCCCTGAGAGCAAGCTCGATTTGTCTTTGTGCCCCCCTCACAGTTGTCTTTGGCACCCTAGGCTTCCTGAGTACCTAATAAATGAGCAAGAGTACCCCCGTCTTTTCCCAGATCCCCAAGATTTTTATGGATTTTGACCATATTCTTTCTAGGCCTTCAATATCCCCAGACCTATCCAGGTTAGCCTAGGATTGCCCAGGTTCAGAATATCCCAGGCAGAAGAGCAATGCCCACCTAGAAACCATTTTTACTTCAGAGCTGGGGCTTGAAGCACCTCTCTTCTCCCATTATCCCAACCTCCCTCCATTGGGCCAACAGCCAGCTCATTTCTGCCACGTAGCAAACAGAAAAACTCAGAAGGATCTTAGAAACCCATCATTTACTCTTCCTACCCCAAATCCAGTGCTGCAAATGCATGCCTTCTCTCCTCATTATAAGAAAAGAGTTTTGGGGTGTTAAGAATAGAACCCACAGAGGCTGCCAGGTCCTTTTGTAAAGCCCTCTTGAAATATCCTCTGATTGGCCAAAGCTGTCAATTCATAGAATGCTTTAGAAAGGGATAATGAAAGGAGTCCTAGTTAAGCACACGTTCTGGTGTCAGGTGAACCTAAATCCGAATCCCGGCCCCAGCATCTGCTAGCTGTATGACTTTGACCAAGTTACTTAAAAGATCCCTGTGTCGTTTTCCATGGGGAAATAACTATACCTCTCCCACAGAGTGATTGCAACGATCAACAGCAACCAATGGTATATTGTACACATTCGATTCATGTCAGCTGTCATAATTATTAGCAAGGGGCTGGGAAGCAAAAAATTTAGTTCTCTGGCTTTGCACTAATATGTGGAGGCTGTGATTACAGGACACCAAAACAACTACATAAATGGTTGGGAAAAATCTCGTAACCGTCCAGATGTTTGGTAGATGAAACTCATGTAACGTCCCTCAGCTTTCTCCCCCATCAACATTTTACCTTCCTCACCTCCTTCTGGGGATATTAAAAATATCTCAGTGATACTTGTAAAATGTTCACAGATTTTTTTATCCCTAACAGATATGATTACTTAAAAATGTAAAACATCTGTACAGCACAACGACCATGAACAAAATTTTTGAGGGGAAAAAAAGAAAGGATAAGCAGAGGAATGAAAAATTTGCAGTAGATTTTACAAGCAAAAGGCCAATTTCCTAAAATACAAAGAGTTATTTCAAAGCTACAGGGAAAGATAAGCAACTCACTCGAAAATTGGGAGTGGACAAACAAATGGTCAAAACTTCTCTCATAGGGATGCCTGGGTGGCTCAGTGGGTTAAAGCCTCTGCCTTCAGTTCAGGTCATGATCTCAGGGTCCTGGGATCGAGCCCCACATGGGGCTCCCTGCTCAGCAGGGAGCCTGCTTCCTCCTCTCTCTGCCTGCCTCTCTGCCTACTTGTAATCTCTCTCTCTGTCAAATAAATAAATAAATAAATAACCTTAAAAAACAAAAAACTTCTCTCATAATAAAGGAAGCATCAATTAAAATGACAAAAAGACATCTTTCATTTATGATATTAGAAAAATAAAAATATTCATTCTTACACGCAATGACAAGTACAAGGGAAAAGGATCACTCTCTTGTGCTGCCAAGGGCAGGAGATAGAAGTTGGTGTGGCTTAGGGAAGACAATTTGATACTAGCTATTGAGATGTTAGATGTTCACATCTGTTGACTAGGAGCTTCCCCTTCTAAACATACATCCTGGGCACCTGGGTGGCTCAGTGGGTTAGAGCCTCTGCTTTCGGCTCAGGTCATGATCTCAGCATCCTGGGATCGAGGCCCGCATCGGGCTCTCTGCTCGGCAGGGAGCCTGCTTCCTCCTCTCCTCTCTCTCTGCCTGCCTCTCTGCCTACTTGTAATCTCTCTCTCTGTGTCAAATGAATAAATAAAATCTTTAAAAATAAATAAATAAATAAATAAATAAATAAATAAACATACATCCTTCAAAATCATTCACACATATACATAAAGGTATGTATATATGGACATTCAATACAGGGGCACCCAGCTGGCTCAGTGAAAAGAGCATGCAACTCTTGATCTCAGGGTCGTGCACTTGAGCTCCACATTGGGTGTACAGATTGCTTAAAAAAATAATAAAATCTTAAAAAAAAAGGGAGGTGTTCAATACACCATTATTTGTTCATCAAACAAAAACAAAAACAAGTAAATGGCCACCAGTGAGGTGTGGCTAAACACAAAATGGAAATCTATATAGGCACTCAAAAAGAGTAAGACATACATCCACGTAGAGATTTGGACACAAATGTCCGTAGCAGCATATTCATACTAAACAAAAACTGGAAACAACCCAAATATCCACCAACTGGTAAGTAAACAAAATGTAGAATATCCTAAAATGTAATACTGTTGAAAAGAACAAAGGTCAGTCGCATGAATGAACCTCAAAAACATTCTGTTAAGAGGAGCTAGACACAGAAAAATATGTATTTTTTATTCTGCTTATGTGCAAGTCCATAAAAGGCAAATCTATAGAGACAGAAAATAGATTAGTGGTTGCCTAGTGACAGAGATGAGGACAGGGAGTGACTGCAAATGGGCAAAAGGGATATTTTAGGGGTGACAGAAATGTTCTAAAATTGGACTATGATGTTAGTTGCAGAATCCTGAAAACTTGCTAAAAAATCAATTATACAGGTCAATGAATTAAAACAGGTGAATTTTGTGGTTTTTATGGTTTATAATTTATACCTCGGTAAAACCTCATTTTATTTAAAAATCAAATGAAATAAATAAATTCTCACAGGCAAAGATGTCCAAGAATAACTTAAATTTTCCTAAAAGAAATGAAGTAGTATGAATAATATTATACAATCGTTAAGGCAATCGTAATATATGTTAGTATACACACAGAAAAAATTCTGGAGGAATATATAGGAAATAGGTTAACAGTGGTGTTCTCTCCAGGAGGCACGATTATAAGAACCTTTTACTTTCTTTATAGTGCACTTCCCATATACGTGATTTTTTAGAATTAGGTATTTTTGCTGTATGTTTGAACATTTCCTTAAAAGAAATACTAGGTGGAAGTAGGCATCACATTTATAATCTTAAAAAATACAATGTAAAGATTAAAATAAATAGGTAAGGAAAGCAGTGTTGTTTTAAAGTGACTCTATTCTGTTGATACTGCCGAGTCCTAGTTAAAAATGCCCCATCTGGTCACAAGATGTATGGAATCTCTCATTCTCCCAGCTCCACCGCAGCCTGGGGAAAGAAAAAAATCTGAAAACCACCCATCTCTGTCTTTCTCTCATTCCAAGCTCCCCAAACAAGGACTGATTCCGTTTCCCAGCCAGCCACCTTAAAGCTGGGGAGATGAATGCCCTGGAGAGGCGTATCCCCTAGTGTTAACCTATCTACAGATATCTTGGCTTATAAAGCAATTTCTTTTGAGTTTGGCTGGGCAAAAAAAAAAAAAATGGATTTCTCAAAGGCCGATCAAAATAATCTGATTATTCATTAAGCTGAAGAATGAGGTCAAGGGCCTGAGGATGCCATCAAGATACAGAGACCCCAGGAAGGCCTCCTCTATAAACCTGACCCCCCTCCCTGTCTTGAGTTCTCTAAGCTGAGACCCTGGCAGTTCAATAAATTTTAGTATTTTATTAACTTTTACTGAAGTGTAATAGGCATACAGAAAGATGTACATATTGTTTTTTCAAAGATGGATTTGCTTACTTGAGAGGGAGAAAGAGAGTGATACAGAACGTGAGCAAGGGGAGGGACAGACAGAGAGGGCGAGAGAGAATCCTCAAGAAGACTCCCCACTGAGCACAGAGCCTGACAAAGGCTCAGTCCCTGGACCCCAAGGTCATGACCTGAGCCAAAATCAAGAGTCAGATGCTCAACCGAGCCACCTAGATGTCCCAAAAGTGTACATATTTTAAGTAGAGTTTTTATGAAGACTCTAAGTCTCAAGGATAAATCTTTCCCTTTTCCAATGGAAACCGTAGTGCTATTTTATTTTATTTATTTATTTATTTATTTATTTATTTTTGGCTTCTCCTAATCAGAGATGAATAAAGGAGTGGTGCTAGTTATAACCCATAGCCACGCTGGCCCCATATCCCTAAAATTCTGGACTGAGGTGCATGTGTATTATGGGTGGTAATCATTGTTTCCCAACTCCAAGAGATGCTTCCAAGTCAGGTGCCAACATCTCATGACTCAGAGGACAGGGGCTGAGATCAGCCCAGGCTTTCCCAAGAGGAAGCTCTCCAGCTGTTATAAAGAAAGATAGATGGAGTGAACTCTGTTAGACTAGAAGCTTTGTGAGGGCAGGAAGCATGTCTGTTCATCAATATAAATCTGCTACCTGTTACACAGTCGGTAGTCAATAAATATGTGTTAAAAGAAACCCTGATTGGGGCACCTGGGTGGCTCAGTGGGTTAAGCCTCTGCCTTTGGCTCAGGTCATGATCTCAGGTCCTGGTATGGNTGCTCGGCAGGGAGCCTGCTTCCCCCTCTCTCTCTCTGCCTGCCTCTCTGCCTCCTTGTGATCTCTCTCCCTCTGTGAAATAAATAAATAAATAATCTTTAAAAAATAAATAAATAAATAAATAAATAAATAAATATGTGTTAAAAGAAACCCTGATTGGGGCACCTGGGTGGCTCAGTGGGTTAAGCCTCTGCCTTTGGCTCAGGTCATGATCTCAGGTCCTGGTATGGAGCCCCGCATTGGGCTCTCTGCTTGGCAGGGAGCCTGCTTCCTCTTCTCTCTGCCTGCCTTGTGATCTCTCTCTCTCTGTCACATAAATAAATAAAATCTTCAAAAAAAAAAAAAAAGAAAGAAAGAAACCCTGATTGACTTGAATTCATAAGGTGAAGACAGACCCTGGAAACCAGGCCACAGAGCAGAAACCCCAAGAGTTTGGGGAGGGCTATTGCTAAACCAGGTGGTGCCTTGATGCCAGTTAGAAAAAGATAGCCCTTTCTCCCTGCTGATTTAGCGCCACACCACAGCACATTGCTTGATGAGCAGTCTGGACTGGGTTTCAGGCCCACCTCTCAGCCAGGTGCCCTTGTGTAGGGGACATCCTGCCTTGCCATCTGGGTGACCCTGTGTTGGTTATCACTGCTGCTCCTTGTGCCCATTAACAATACAAATCACATAGACTGTTCCTTGCCAGGCTTCTGGGTAGATGCCCTGTTTGTCCCCAGGGAAGTCTGACCTGCAGTGAAAACCAAAGGCTTAGAAAAATCTTCCTATGGTAAGTAAATGTTTGTTTATTAATTACAGGACCATGTAGTCCCAACCCCTGCACCATCTGAAAAGGAAATGCAGAAATTCCTCCGACCACTTCAATTCCTTCCAAACCAAGAGGGAGGCCAAAGAGGATGGGCAAAAGGAAAAGAGAGAACATTCTACTTTACACCAGGAGACCATCCTTTTCGTATGAAAACAGTTACGTGAGCTTCATACCCAAATACCTCAAGGATGATTTTAGCTGAGCTCTTTCTGGTGTGCAGGCATCATCTCTTGCCGAGGCTGCTATGATAACCCTGACTCGCCTCACTGTTCTCCTTGCCCACCAGCGATCTATTCTCCACGTTCCAGGAGGAAGGATCTATTTCTCTTTCTAAAGGAAAAAATTGGTCATGTCGTCTCCTTGCTTAAAATCTCTAATTGCAGGGGCGCCTGGGTGGCTCAGTCGGTTAGGCAGCTGCCCTCCCCTCGGGTCATGATCCCGGGGTCCTGGGATCAAGTCCAACGTTGGGCTCCCTGCTCAGTGGAGAGCCTGCTTTTCCCTCTCCCTCTGCCTGCCACACTGCCTACTTGTGCTCTCTTTCTCTGTCAAATAAATAAATAAAATCTTTTTTAAAAAATCTCTAATTGCACAAAGAATAAAATACAAGTTTCTAACATGGTCCAGAAGGCCCTCTATGGCCCTATTCTGGCCAACCTCTCCACCAGTTCTTACGACATTCTTTACCACGCTCACTCTGTGCCTGCTATATCCACTTTCTTACAGTTCCCTCCCCCTTTCTCTTTTTTATTCTCCAAAGCTTGTTGTTCCTGCCCCAGGGCCTTTGCACTTGCTGCTTCCTTGGCCTGGATTTGGTTTCCCAGCTTTTCATATGACATTTAGGTGTCAACTTAGAGAGGCTTTTTATGCTCTTTTATGAAGAACCCCAATTCCCCTCCCCCATTCATTCTCTATTCCATTACTCCATTTTATTTTCTTTGTAATAATTACCATTATCTGAATTTGCTTATTATTAACCTTTTTATTGCCAGTCTCCCTGCTTTCCCTCGTGCCCCTACACTGCCCACCACACACACACACACACACACACACAAACACACACACACACACACACACCAGAATATAAGCTCATTTCCCATACTATCTCTGGTATCTAGAACACAACAGAAGCTTAATAAATACTTTTTTAAAGAATTACAATAATGATAGTTGTAAGGCTCTTAACAGTTTGCAAAGTATATGCACATGATCGCCCTGTGTAACCTTAGAAACAGCTGTAAAGGGCAGGTAGCACAACACTCACTTTACAGATGAGGAAACAAAGGTGCAGAGAGGCCAAGCAGTTTGCCACAGATCACACAGCAAGAAAGAAGCTTATTCTGCACTCGAACCCAGGTTTTCTCCTTCCAAGTCCAAAGTTCTTCCCTCAGTATACAGTTAACTTTCAAGAGTGCTTCCCAATCACTGGGCATAAACTTTACAACAGATGAGAAACAAAGCAGTTACTTGCAGAACTGAGTTAAGTTCCAAGCCAAAAAAGAATAGGAGGCTTTGAAACCATTTTGGACATCATCAAAATAGATAATTATGTGAAAGGAGCCCCCTCTGAAATCCACAATGGAGAAGCTGCATGGCGTCTAGATGTCCTATCTCAAATTTGATTTGTGTTTTTGGAATTCCCTGATTCAAATGAAGGACAGGGAACTTGGAAGTGGGGGGAAATGGAGAGAGATGAAAAAGGCTGTATCTCTCTACCCAAGAGTGGCAAAAAGAAACTATGACTAATAGGGGAAATTCATTGTAGGAAACTAACCACATGCTACAGGAGGATCAAATTTCTCACCCTTCAGACCAGAAAGTTAAAGGCAGAACAACCACGGCATGCTGAAAATCCACAAGCTAAAAATCGTCTTCTTAGTCCCAGGTCAAAGAAATGGAAACGCAAATACCCCTGAGAGGTAAACTGAAGTGACCTTTGGGGCAGGGGAGCTGGATGGATGCAAGGGAGTACTTACATTGTATTTATAATGTTTTGTATGTGTCTCTGTTACATATTCAAAGCATGAACTAAATTTAAACAAACAATTTAAAAACAAAGAGAATTCATCTTGGCAGCCACTTTGGTAAGTCAGTTCTTCTAGCCTCCCCCCCACCCTCCCC
>LNAC01000267.1:810589-859615 GCA_002007465.1 Ailurus styani
GGGGTAAGACAGAGAACGGTGCTGGCAGAAAAGAGGTAGTGGGGCAGGCCCCCAGCCCCAGCAGAAGTTCTTCCTCCCTCAGTGAGCCCCATGCCCGTGGTCATTACCCACATGCTACAGGGGCCTGGCACAGGAAGGGCAGGAGGAGATGCTGTCCTGGCTAGGTCTGGTTGTCCAGCCCTTTCCCCCCACCCTCCTGCCCTTCCCCCCACCTCCCTCCGCCCTCTCCTTCCCGCCACCCTCAGAGTCAAGAGCAGAGTCTCTGAGCTTCCGGCTTTACAAACACGGGGGGAAAGCTAAACGCAACCTTTAAGCTGCATTAACAGGATCAAGAGATGTATTATTAGTCTTGAGGGCCTCCAAATTGTTCAGGGTCTTTCTGAAAGACAGTGCTTAGCTTGGTCTCCATATTTTAAGAGATGTTAATAATTTGGAAGGTTTATCAGTGGACTGCAGGCTCAAAACTGGTCCTCCTCTATTTGGGAAGATTTCCCAGAAAACACTGCTCTAGGAGAGACCCCACCCCTGCCAACCAGATTGCTTAAATCCATCCTAGAAATGAATTAGGTGGAAGATATGGCAGCCAGATGGCTCTTAAAATATTGATAAGCTGAAATGTGGCAGGAAAAAGAGACCAGGGGGTCAGGGAACAAGTTATCTAGAGCATAACAGAAGAATCTAAGCATCAGAATGCTTAGCAGAGAAAACAAACACTTTGCATATAAGTCAATACTGCCCTCCCCTGAGCCCATGGCAGGTATGATATTTTTTCCTACTGATCTTGGAACGGTCTCAGAATCCTTCTCAACACAGCCCCTAGCAGCCACTACCAATCCATCACAGTAGGCACTCGGTTGGAGACCACACCATCTCCAAATGAGCAATCTCTCTGTAAAGATGTACAGATGACACATTAGACATAAACTATTCCCCACCCTTGACTTTGGAGTACACAAAAGTGGTCTTCAAATCATGGAAATGTTACTATAAGTCAGCCAGCTTAAACTTATTCTGAGTTGTTCCAAAAGACACAGATGCCTTGCAGTTCCATTCAAGGAAGACCTTTCCAGCAAACCTTTCCAACAAGGGGATAGTCTGATTTATGAGGTGGTCAGTCCCTTGCTACTGGAAGTGCCAATCAGAAGCTTCACAGCTATCAGAGATTCCAGCCAAAGGTGGGCAATTCAGGCAAATTCTCACCAGGACTGAAGATCCAGATAGAACACCTATGTATTGAGTACCCACTGTGTGGCAGAGATAGGCATGCAAGCTATCACCGTGGATACTGTGACCTTCATATACTCAGGGGATTGAGTAACTTCACCCAATGAGGGAGAGGCCCATCAAGAATTCAAATCCAGATCCTGTGACTCCCAAGTGCTGCTTGTTTTCCATTCACCTCTCTGAGCTGCATATAAGCAACAACACAAAGCTTCCTCTGAAGCTAACTGGCTCTCAGATGGTACCTACACTAAGGGCTTTTCCTTCCCTAAAGATGCTGCCCAATTGTTATAGGATGGCCCTCTATTTGCTGCTCTGAGGTCCAGGGCTAAAGCTGCCTCATGGCTACACAGCAGGCATTTTGTTTGCTCATTCCATCCCCAATGAGAATTCTCACCACAAAGGGGCACAGATGGAATCTCTGACATTGAACTTAGTGTCTTTGTCCTAACATCCCAGGCACTGCCATTCTTTTGGTCTGAGGCATTTATAGCTTCTGTTCCAATGCAAAAGTCCCTAAAATGGGGTGAGAGCTAAAGCCACATCAGTCATGGATATCCAGATGATTAGCTAATTGCAGGCTGCAAGGTCCTGAGCAGTGGGAGGGAACACAGAAAGGCTGCAAAGAGGGAAAGGGAGAAGGATGGTTGCAGAAAGACAAAGCAACTCCATTCTCATTGCTAGTCCTGCTGCACCTTCATGGCCCATTTCAGATTCCTGGGGTTTCTGTCCTGTACCCCAATCCCCAGTCTCTCAAGTCCCACCTTGTCCCACCCTCCGGCAACACTACCTTCTTATTGCCCAGAGCCCAGGGCTTGTCCCTGACTTACCCAACACTATGGCCAGGCTCTGTTTTTTGTATGCACTATTTTGCCAGCACTGCAAAGTAACCCCGTCTCAGATAACCAACACTCGCATTGTGTAGACCTGCACCTGCCAGCTTAGACTCTCTCTAGCTCATGTGGAGCTGGGCAGGGAGGAGGGCCCCTCCCCCAGGGGGGCGTGGCTCTAGCTTCTGGCCCTTCCTATAACAGCCCACCTGCATCCCTGCTGCTACAGTTAACCTGAGGACAGTGGACTGTCTCCAGCAATGTTCCCCACTTCCCTCAGTGTGCGCCCCACTGCTGTCCAAAGGTACCTTCTTCCTCTTAAGGGAGCTTTGTGTTACGGAACCAGACCACATTTATACCTATAATTCTATATCTTTACCCATGCCATCTCCCTAGTCAGAATTTTTTTGATTCCCACACACATTCAGCACATCTTTGCCGCCTAAAGCCCTTTCTGGTGATGTGAGCCCACACGAGCCTTTCCTGTCTCTCTTTTTGCATTTATGTACAGCAAAATTAGTCCCCTATTTATACTGCAGGAGGCTTGTTCTACAAACTACATGAGTCAAACCTGGCCCACAGCCTATTTTTATAAATAAAGTTTTATTGGAGCCAGCCATCTCCATGCCCCTATCAATGGCTGCTCTTGCATTAAAACAGCGAAGTTGAGTAGTTGCAATAGAGACCATATGGCCCACAAAGGCTGAAATGTTTACTATCTGGCCTTTTATAGAAAACATTTGTGCATCTGGAAGATGCCAATAGGTGTATCCTAAAGAAAAAATAGTACCTGGGTTAATGAGTTTGAGAAATGTGGATTAAATAATTTCTTTCTACAGGATTTATCAGAGCCTTTACTATATGGAAGTGCACTACGAATCTAAGAAGAGAGCACACTAGAATGCTTCCTATGCTTACTTGAACAGAGCCCTTCTATAGCAAACATCTTGAAGGAGTAGTGTTCATAGTCTAGAGGGGTTCCTCATCTATAAAATAGAGATAATACTCCACCTAATTTATGCTTTTCAAAAGTCATGGCATTCTGGCTATGTATGAATGAGAAGGAAAAAAGCTGATCCAGACTTGGAAATTAAAAGCAATTATTTTAATATTTTCCCCTCTTACTAAATAGTAAAAAGCTTTGACCGTACAAGAAATACCAGTATTAGTGGATGAAGGCTTTTATTTCCTCAAACGACTTTGGAAAATAGATTTGATAGTACATAATCACTTCTACTAACCAAAGCTTTATTTGGAAATTTATTTTGTAAAACTTGAAGTATAGAATGCTTGAAATACCTTAAGTCACTCTAGAAGCAAAATGCATAGCACTTACTTCGTTTATACCATAAAGTATATGTTAAATGCTTTTATCAATTTGAGAATAAAGACAGTTACTCATATAAATGAAAAAAATAGGGCGCCTGGGTGGCTCAGTGGGTTAAAGCCCCTGCCTTCGGCTCAGGTCATGATCTCAGGGTCCTGGGATCGAGGCCCGCATCGGGCTCTCTGCTCAGCAGGGAGCCTGCTTCCTCCTCTCTCTCTCTCTGCCTGCCTCTCAGCCTACTTGTGATCTGATCTCTCTGTGTCAAATAAATAAATAAAATCTTTAAAAAAAAAATAATAATAATAAATGAAAAAAATAAATAAAATAGAGATAATAATAACCCTGACACCATCTGCATCATAGGGTTGTCAGGAAGATCACATGCAACAAGGATGTGAGTAGGCTGTGCAAACCACAGGCAAAGGATAATTATACCTCCAGCCCCGTAACTTAAAGGCATTTTCTCTCCATTTCCCCCCAGTCACTCTGAGGACAGATAAAAATGGCCTCCAAGAGTCAGCTGCTTCCAAGAACCTGCTGATTCTGAAAAACTAGCCCGTGCCTTGGTAGAAAAGTACATGATTGTAAGCTTAATGGGAAGGGTTGCTGAGAGATTCGATTTGTTTCCATTAAAGAACATCAATTAATCTTGATTCTGGATGGAAGACAGGCATTTCTCCTCTGGAGGTTTTGATTAGCTCTCCATACCACACAGGAGTGACATGGGCTCCAGATAGACTGTTTCCTCACGTACAGCCATTTCACAAGCCATGGGGTTCCAAAGGGGACAGATGCTCCTCTAGAAGGAACACCTGACCACGTTCCCTCCCCTGTAGACCCCTCCTCACGCTCTACACATATATGCTCTGTGCCCTTAGCCCAGGCACATAATGCCTACAGCACCGACCGGGATGGGTCCCCCACTATCACCCAAACCCAGCTAAATAGAACAACTCCTAGAGATACAACCTTTTCTATTGCTGACTCAGAGCCATGGAAGGACCCAGGGAAGGACACACAGGTCAGGTAAGGAATGGCCAACACCCTGGACTAGGAACCAGCAATGATATGATGCTGAGATGTCATGCCATTTACAAGTGGATGTCACCATTTCCTTTCCCAAAACAAGAAATGGGGTATGTGGGGAAGGGGACATTGGGAAGCAAGTGGGAAGGGAGACAGAACTATGGAGACACCATCCACCCACCTTGCAACCCTTACTCTGTCTAGGCAGTTCAGAGGGTGCTTGCCCATCTTCTCCCCCACCCCAGCACACGGACTCTGGCATCTTCCAGAGACGCCATGTCATCGTAGGGAGTCCTTGCCACTCCCAAGGTATAATACAATACCTTCCTGGAAGTCCCACAATTTACATGTACCACTTCTATCTGTGGAAAAAAGGCCCTAAGCAAGGGCAAGTCTTTAAAAAAGAGAGAGAGAGAGATTCAGGAAAAGTGAAAGAGAAATAACACTCAAAAGATGACTGAAGGAAAGGATTCACTGAAGCAACTATAGGGAAAACACAAGATGGCCACCAGACGCTATACCACGGAGAGACAGATGAGATCCTTTGTCCACACGAGAGGTAACTCAGACCAACAAGGCATTTCCTAAGCCATGAGCCTGAGGTCCCACATAGGGACGGGCCCACTCTGCAAAGAAGTAAGACCGGAGGGTGTTCTAAGGGTTTCGAAGTCATGGGTTGGACAATTTCAGTCTGAGAACCTAAGAGCAGAGACACACACTCAAGCAGCATGAGGGTCTAGTAAATTCTATCTTGGAGTGAGGAAGTCAATCAAAAGGCCTCACCACCCTTGACTTGTAGCAGCCATCAGACCTTGAGCCAACTGTGCTTGATGGTTCCCTGCTTCTGGTAAAGTTCTTAAGATTTCTACCACCAGTTACCAAAGCTTCATGAAAAGATTCAGTTCTTCTTGGTCTCCCCTCAGGCCCCCACAGCTGACACGAAGTTTCAGAGGCTGGCACGAAGAGCCTGTGGAGAGGCTGATGCTCTCACACACAAAGTGTGAGACTCGGGGCTTCCCAAGCAGAAACTGTCCAGCTCCAGACCCACCAGAAGGCAATAGGGTCTCTCTCAAATCCCCCTGGTCTCTCTGTGCCCCACGGGCCCCCACCCCCTCTCCTCAAGGATCATCAGCTGGCTCACAAAACAGAGGAGACTGCTGTCTGCAAATCTCTGCAGAGCTGTGCTGTGGAAGAAGCAGCCATTGTTCTGCAAGGCTCCAGAAGAGGCCCACGGTGGAGAAGTCACATGAAGATTTGGGTCAGTGTAAGAAAAACCGTCAGAAGCCTTAGAGCAGTTCAAAAGAACAGCTGGGGGTATTTGCTGGGATGCAAGCACTGGGGGTTTGTGGTGTTATGAGCCACAGGTACATATTAGGAGCAGCTATGAAGGCATCTCTGCTCCCCCGCTCCACAGCCAACCCTCCCCTGTGGGCCCCCAGCGGCCAGCCCCACTGTCAGGAAGACAAACGAGCGGAGTCCACACAACTGAATCCTAAAGATGTCTCTGACAGTGCGGGACATTTTGATGTGGTCCTGAAAACAAACCATCATCTAACATATTAGTCAGGCTTAAATCAGTCAATCAATCTCTCCTCCTTATCGTGAAACAACATACTGTACAGAGGTGGCTCTGGGAGAAAAATTTCAACCTGATGCTCATGTTGGTACTGTTTGCATTCTTGGTCCACACTGTCTTGACACCCATAGCGAGTCTTTCCTGAGACAGAGTACAAATTTCACCTCTGTTCCAGCCGCTCGGAAGATGCCTGTTCCTCTCTGAGGTACCCCCGGACACACCTCCCAGAAAGTGCATTCCAGGTATGCCACAGAGGCTGTACTTTAAGTCAGACCCATCCCAAACATGATATTCCCTCCAAGGTTGCAGAAAAGTAATCAGTGACTTTTATATAATGAACATAGTTTGTTTAAAAAAAAAAAAAAGCCACCGCCACTACACCAGGCCAGTAACTCCATACCTAGAGCACCCAGGTACACCAGGCAAACTAGAGAAGCAGGGGAGGTGAAGGAGACAACAGTGGCCAAATGAGCTCCAGCCCCACCAAAGGAGAGCTATGGGGGCTCAGCTCCAGCTGGTGCTGCCACACGGGAACACAGACCCAGGCTGCCAGACCTTCTGACTTTTTAAAAAAGGTGCTGGAAATCCAGATTTTATGTGAAATCTCCTCATTTTTACATGCTGGCATCTAAATCACATTTTTCAAAGACACGGTGCAAGCCAAATCAAACACATCTGAGGACTGGAGTTGGCCTGTACACTGTCAGTTTGCAAGCTCTGCATAAAAGTCCAGCTTAAACAAATTACCAGTAATGTGCAAAACAGATCCTTCCCTCTGTCAGCCAACCCCCTTCATCTCTAAGAAATGAGGCCAGGGGTCAGGGATGGGGTTGCAGGTGAGATGAGGTTCAGGGATGAAGAAGGCCCCGTGGCATCTGCGTCCAAGTTGATGAGCTAAGAACCAGAAGTTCACATTTCCATTTTGACAGAGTCAGATCAAAATGGCTGCATCCAGTCAGCCTCTTCAGCATGTCTGCTTTCCTCGCTCAGGAAGCAAAATTTTTTACTTTTAGTATGGAAATTATCTTCTCCCAGTGGTGACAGAAAGCAGAATCACAAGGTTGGCAGAGACCTTATGTGTCACCTTGAACAAATCTCCCTCTGATGCCTAAATCCCCACTCTGACCATCTTTTCCTGGGGCATATCACCCTAATCTCGAACACGTCCTATGCTAGGGAGATCAAGGCTTCTGGAGACTGCCTGCCTGTCCCTTCAAGATAGGTCTAATTGTTAGAAAGTTCTTCCAGACACTAGACTTCTTATAAACCCAGCCCAAAATCAGATTAGGTTTTTGGCAGCTGCCTCCCTGTGACTCACACCAAACTTACTGTCAACGAGAACCTTAAGTCTTTTTTACAAGCATTACTGCTGAGCACATCTCTCCATAGTCTGTACTTGGCCAGCTGGGTTTTTAGACATAAGGGTAAGACTTTACACATTTTTCCTTATTAAATTTTAGCCCACCTACATCTTGCGATCAGGTGGGCATCTGTTCACAGGTACAAATCTTTGTTAGTTTCCTAGATGCTTTTAAGAGGACCTTGACCCTACCTCTGTCCCATGGACTGTTGAAGCTGATGGCTCTGCACTTAATCACTGGGGCATTTGCCAGTAAATACAACCTGCTGTCTACCTTCTCCAAAGCCTGGTGCTGGAAATAATATTTATGGAGAATTGACTGAATCCTCCATAATGAGGAAAGAGGACTGGAAGTCGGTCCATTCCTTCAGACCAAAAAACTGAAATGCTCCCTAGGAGTCAAACAGGCAACAAAAATGAGTGAAGTGGGTCAGGTGGGCCCTCAAGCAAGTGGAGCCCATACCCCATTTGAAGGGGACAGCCGATTTTTGCTTCTGCCTGAAAATGAGGGCCCAATATACTTAGATCTGCCCATATTACAAGAAATGTCAGAAATCTGGGTTTTTTATGTAAACTCTCCTGACTTTTTAAAAAATTTTTTCTTGGTTTTTATTTTATTATTATTTTTAAAGAAGCCCTACACCCAACGTGGAGCTTGAAGTCACGACCCTGGGATCCAGAGTTGCCTGCTCTACTCACTGAGCCAGCCAGGCACCCCTTGATTTTTAAATGTTGGAAACGAATTCACATCTATAAATGTTCCAAAGGCCAAACAAAACACACTTGTAGGTCTAAGTTTGTCTCCAAGCTGCCGGTTCTGCTGTAGATGTTCTAAATTGCACTCTTGGAGCAAATCAAGCCCTCCAAATCCGAGTAAGAATAATAGAGAGCACTACTGAATGGTTCCCATGTTCTGGACACTGGACTAGATACCAAGTGTGGATTATCTCATTTAATCTTCACAAGAATCCAATCAGGTGCCCATTGTAAGGAGACAGAAACTGAGAGGTAGAGAGGTAAGATGATTAGTAATGAAGCTGGAATTCAGTTCCAGGTCTGTCTGATCTCAGAGTCCAATGGGGACTTTTGAGACCATAGTGTTTGAGCAGAATTGCTTTAAGTGGACTATGCTTTGATGTTAAAACTATCAACTTACATTGAGAGATTTTTAACTATTAAAAATGTGTTGTAGGGGCGCCTGGGTGGCTCAGTCAGTTGGGTGTCCGACTCTTGATTTCGGCTCAGGTCATGATCTCAGGGTCATGAGATCGAGCCCATGTCAAGCCCATGCTCAGGGGAAGTCTGCTGGACATTCCCTCTCTGTGTCCCTCTGCCCCTCCCCCCAGCTCATGTACACACACAAGTGCTCTCTCTCTCTCTCAAATAAATAACCTTAAAAAAAAATGTGTTGTAGTGACAACTACTGAGGTAACTAAGGACACCATCCACCACATCGTGGGATCTTTAATGGCCCCCGGCAGCTGAAGTCCTTGCCCCCCACCTTCCCTATAGCTCCTCTCAAGGATGGGTCAGAGGCAAACACAGCAGCACTTCTCAGGGAAGAATCTCTTGTCCTTGACTCCAATGTCAAACTCATCCTTGAGGAGAAGTAAAGAAGGATACTCACAAATAATGACAGGGAGTTTCTATTGTGAACCTGAAAGGATGGTGGCAAGTTGGAGGCATTTTTATATCATAGATATTGAATTATTTGTTATGCTGTCCTTCACTTCTCATTGTACAACCCCATCTGATGAGCATAATTTGAGATAGAAGATAGAATATCTTGGCCTCATCCAGGAGTGGCAAACCTAAATGCCTATAGAAACCAGGAAGCTTCCGGAAATGAAACAGCAGGGGGGAGATAAGGGTGCCTGGGGACCCAAGAGCTCCTGCAGGGACTCAAGGATGCACACCTCATTTAAAAATGCAGGCTGCTCCTCAGCTCTGGCTGATTTGTTACCGTTTGGAAATGGGGGCCCAGTACAGCCAGATCACTTTCCACTCTCAAAAAGTAAAAAATACAGATTTGTATATGAAGTTGCCCAACTCTGCTGTGCATCTCAAAATATATCAGTGGCCTGCAGACCACGTCCTGCTTGGTGATCAGTGTTGGTTAAAAAAAAAAAAACTACATCGAATTTTTCAATTTAGTCTTGAGCTGCTTTTACACATCCAGAAAAGGAGAGGGACATCAAAGAGGCATTCTTAAATCCTTGGGGGCTAAACTACCCAGCTCCTGGCTGCATACCAGGCACACTACGGAGCAGAACTAAGGAGGCAGAGTGGATGTCACGGATTCTCCATTGATTTCTTCTGCAGAGGGAGAGAGCCACACCCTGAGTTGATCATAGGCTTGGCTGTTAAGCTCTTGCAGACATTAGAAGAAAGGTCAACAAGGGGCGAATGTTAGCCTTCAGGGAGCTAAAGGCCAACTCTATATACTCCTCCTAAGTCAGGGTCAAGATTAAGGGCAAGGAAAGCCACCCACCTAAGGGAAATGTAACATTATGGACCGGCCAGGTTTTAGGATATCTCCTCAGACCAAAGTTGCCAGAGGTTATACTTCCAAGGAGTTCAAAGGTCAAGTCTGGGTGGTCCAGACTTGTGACTCTTCTCCCTGTGCAGGTCAGGCCTAAGTAGCATCTCAGAGAAGACTCAGAGCAATTGCCTAGGCTGGTCCCTAAAGGGAAGGGGAAGGGGTCAGAGGTTTGCGCTTCAGCCTGTTTTGATTACCCTGGAGCAAAAGAGTCAAGATTCCACATGGGCTTGAAAGGGAGGCCAGAATGCCTAACCCACCTACGCTAAAGCAGTACTCCAGGGGAGAAGAGCTCAGCACTGGGGTACTGAGCAGCAGCTTCAGGATTGGTGTTCATTGCCCAGCCAGTGGTCTCTATCATGTATTTCCTTCTGAAGCCTCTTGGGGAGGGGCCAAGAGCTACCTGGACAGGGACAAAATGGGGTCAGGGCCCAAGGTCTGGCATCCTATACAAATGTCAACTTGTAGGCGCCTGGGTGGCTCAGTGGGTTAAAGCCTCTGCTTTTGGCTCAGGTCATGATCTCAGGGTCCTGGGACCGAGGCCCGCATCAGGCTCCCTACTCAGCGGGGAGCCTGCTTCCTCCTCTCCCTCTCTGCCTGCCTCTCTGCCTACTCGTAACCTCTCTCTCTCTCTCTGTTAAATAAATAAATAAAATCTTTAAAAAAAAAAAAAACAAATGTCAACTTGTTCTCACCCCTATTCACATTTCTATCAATTCATAAAGAAACTCCTCTCAGGGCTCGACAGACTAGGAAAAAAAAAAAAGGGTGAGCTTCTCTTGAAGAGTTGGTAATCTTCTCTTAAAGATACTATTAAACTTCACATTTTTAAAAGTCTGTCCTCCATTCTATTCTATTAAGGTCTCTGTGCTTCCTGGTTCTGTCCCACTCAGGAGGTGCTATTTCTCCTAGTGATAACCCACTGTTCATGGAGCATCTACTATCTGTCTGTTCCGGCCTAAATGCTTTATAGAAATACCCAAGGTGGCTATTACTGTTCCTCTTCTGCAGAAGTCCAGACAGCTGAGCCTCAGAAAGGAAAAACAATTTCCCCACAACTAATAAATGGCAGAGCTAGAATCTGAGCCCAATCTACTGGACTCCAGAGCCTGGAGCATGACTTTTACAGCTGTGAGTATTAATAACAATAGCTAACATTGACTGAGTCCTTACTACACACCAAGCACTGTGCAGAGGGCTTTACATGTTTTATCTCACTTAATCCTCTAGATTCCTTTTTTTTTTTTTAAAGATTTTATTTATTTGACACAGAGAGAGAGATTACAAGTAGGCAGAGAGGCAGGGAGAGGAGGAAGCAGGCTCCCTGCTGAGCAGAGAGCCCGATGCGGGCCTCGATCCCAGGACGCTGAGATCATGACCTGAGCCGAAAGCAGAGGCTTTAACCCACTGAGCCACCCAGGCGCCCTAGATTCCTTTTTGAAATAGCGTTATTATCTCTACTTTACAGATGAAGAAATTGAGGTTTGGAGAGATGAAAAGACTTGTCCGAAGTCATGCAGTTAGAAAGCAGCAGAGCTGGGCTGCAAACCTCAGACAGTTCGATAGCAATAACTATATTCCTGATTACTAAGCCTGCTATCCTTGGTTTCCTACCATTCTCGAAGTGGATGGGCTTGCTCACATCTTCATCCAAATATTCGATTAAAACAGTGAACAGGGTAGAGCCTTCTAACAGACCACTGGAGACTTCACCTAGGCTAACAATGGTCTATGCAATAACTGGCACCAGTTTGGACAATTATGAACCCATCAAATGGTACCCTCAGGCTGAACTGGTATAGGAGAGGAGAAAAGAAATTGAAGATTCGTGACTGTATAGGAAAAGGGTCCAGAGGACCAAACCTGAGATGGGTCCCCTCTTTCCTAACTACAGGTCTACCCCAGGGTTCTTTGTCTAGACTTGGCTCCAATCCTCCCTCTGCCCATTCAGATGATAATTACCCGGGTCTTAGAGGTAAGGGAGCCCCCAAGTTGAGCCTCAGATAATCCTTCCAGTTTTGTCAAGCAATTGGAAGTTTTCCCACTTCCAGAGGAAATAAGGGACTTGGTGATTTACTGGCCAAGGTCTGGGGTAGAGGCCAAAGAGGGCCTCTGTCTGAGTTGCCCAGAGAAGGCTTATTCCCGGGCTCTGACCAACAATAAAGGAAACTGGTGATCCAGGGGGCATTCCTGTTTCTTGGGAGACTTTTCTTCAAGAGTATCAGGATTTGCCTTTTCACAATCTCTTTTCATTCATCTTGCCCTCCTTGGAACCAGCCATCCTGCATTTGACAGTAATGAGGATGGAGGGATGTGGCTCTGTCTCTTTAGAAAACTGGGCAATTAAATTTTCCTTAATGAAGTTCTTTTTTTTTTTCTTCTAGCAATATCGTTTCTGTTGTGGACTGGGGTGAATTTTTTTTTTTAATTCTTTTACATAGAAGCGAAGGCAGCATTTCCTGGAAGAGCACCTTAATATTTCCATAAGCCTAACCCTAACTGTGCATGTATTTTTCTACCCTTGATAGCTATTCCAGAACTTGCTTTGAATGCCTCCTGTGTGGCAGGCACTAAGCACAAGAATTCGGGAATGAATAAAACAAGGTCCCTGCACTCAATGAGCTCACAGAGAGACAGACACATAAACAACCCACGGTAATAGCAGCATGTCCAAGGGAGGAGCTAGGCAAAAATAGAAATGATTAACATTTCTGCAGCACTCTAGAGTTTACTTTCTCACACACCGCCTCATTTCATCCTCACAGCAACTAGCCTTTAAGGTAGATAGCGCCATCATTTCACAGATGAGGAAGCAAGGATGCAGAATAGAGAGGCACCTTCCTGAAAAGACAGATCAGAGATAGAAAATCGGGTCTTACAACTCTAAACCCCAGATTCAATGGCTCCCAATATGAACCCAATAAATTAAATGGTTGGGATTGACTACTCCACCCCATCCCCATCTCTTAGAATTTTGGCAGAACAGAGAGAAACACCTTCTACTTCCACTGGGAAATCATCCAGTAAAGCAGTATATTTCATTTCAGCCATCATTCTCACAATATACAATGAACACCACAAGAAGTTAAGCATTATTTATATAACTGTTGCAGGTGTCTGTCTGTCTTCTTTTCTTTCCCTCTTTCCTTGTATAGTTTAGTTGATGTCTGAGCATCCTCCGTAGCAGGAAATTTTGTCAATAAATTCCTTACTTATTGTCAATTTTGTGGACTTTTTTTTTTTAAAGATTTTATTTATTTATTTGACAGAGAGAGAGAGAGATCACAAGTAGGCAGAGAGGCAGGCAGAGAGAGAGGAGGAAGCAGGCTCCCTGCCGAGCAGAGAGCCCGATGTGGGCCTCGATCCCAGGACCCTGAGATCATGACCTGAGCCGAAGGCAGAGGCTTTAAACCGCTGAGCCACCCAGGCGCCCATTTTTGTGGACTTTTTAATTAGAAAAGTAATCATGCTCATTATTTTAGAAATCAATCAAAATGGAAGAATATAAGGAAAAAGGTCTCCCTTCCCCCATTCCCTGTCATTAACATCCTGCCCTCATCCCTGACCTACATTCTTTTCCTACTCCCCAGGAGTAAACAGCATTACAAATCAGTAAGAACAATCAGACTTTTTATACACTCCCAAAATATAAAGACACATTTTTAATTTAAAAAAAAAGACTGTATTACACACACACACACACACACACACGCACGCACACGCACACACACACGCATGCTCAGGTTCATACATACTAAGGACTCCAGGTTTTTTTTCTCATTCATGTAATCTACATAATTACTAAATGTTCTTTGCCTTCAAGAAAAAAGATATGAAGACAGGCAAATCGATGAGGTTATTACAGTTCAGGCCCAAATACTTCAAGTTCATAAAACCTGGGGCACTTAAAAAATGTAGGTTCCCAGGCCCCACCCCGCAGAGATTCTGATTCAATAGGTCTGGGATAAATCCCCAGAATCTGAGTTTATCAATTCCTCCCTCATGATTCTGATGCAGATGGCCCAGGAGCCACAGTGGGAAAAACACCGCAGTAGTCAAAGAAAGCATCATGGCCAGCACTTCCTTTCCCAGCTGTCCATGCAGGCAACAGTGCCTGTACTCATGGTTTCTTAGCCCCATCTTCCTCTCCTTTCCAACCGCCTCCACTTACTAAGTGTTTCATCTGTAGGTTTAGGTTCACGGTCCAGGGCTCTGAATTCTGGTGGCCCTCTTAACTGGTTTAGGTTACATTTTCTTTTTTCAGTAAATGTTCCTGTGTACCAAGAAGTGTGCTGGAAATTCTGATGTGTGTTACTTCAACTAATTCTATCTCAATCGCTCACCCTCTCTCTCTCTCTATCTCTCTCTCTCTCTCTCACAGAGTGAGGTATTATCCCCATTTTCCAAATAAGGAAATTGTGAGATAGTATCTGTATTTTTCTTCTCTCTCTCTCTTTTTTTTTTTTTTTTTTTTGGATAATTAAAGACTTATCCAATGTCATTCAGCTGATAAGCCATAAGGCAAAATTCAGAGCCAGGTGTGTGCAATTCCATCCAGAGCATGGTCACCTGCCTCCTTCCACAGTCCATATTCTCCACTCGACTCCCTTCTGTGACTTTAGCATAACTTGTTCAACCAGGATGGATTTCAGCCCTCTTCAGTTGATCCCTGGCTTTAATTTCCCCTTAATAGCACTTATCCCACAATTGTATTTACCATCTTGAGTATAACTACTACAAAGTTCCTTTTCTGGAACCATTTTTGTCTTTTATACCAGGAGTTGTATGTTTCTCTTAGAAGTACCACTTCCTGACTCCTTCAATATTTTGATGGCTTCTGACTCTTCTCTAAACGGAAAGATGGTTCTGTCTAGATCCTAAATAGCTCAGGAGGAAATGGTGGCGGTGAGATAAGCTTGGCCAATATGGTTCAACTTTATAGATCAATATCAGAAATCACCTACAACATTTTCAACTACTTACATCCATTTGCTGTAGGTTCCCCCCAACAACTCTGTACCACCCCCTCCTAACACTCAACATTTTTGTCATTACAAATTAAAACTCCATCTTCCTCGTAGAACTATAAAGTCTGTAAAAGCAGGGAACATAGTAGGAACTCAATAAATATTTGTTAAGCTAAATCAGAGTGAACTGGCCCACCACATTCTCAACATTTCTTTCCCACTATTCCCGATAGCACAACAACTGCATGTTTCTGGCAAAGAGCAGTGGGACCTCTGCCATTTGGCGCACAAAGTTTTGATGGTAGTATTATGCCAGGTATGAGATCCGTCAAGGCAGAGATACTCAGGGTGGGGACTAAGCAGGAGGGTCAGGCCAAGACTAAAGCCCTGTATTAGCTGAGGTTCACGGGACAAATAAACTCCGAAGACCACAACCAGGCAAAAGGTCGGGAGCCCAAATGTCCCAGGTAGGAGGTCAAGGAGAGTTATCAGTTACCAAGTGTCAGAAGCCAGGAGGTAACTATTGTTCTGCCTCAGTCTCCTCAAGAAGATGTATCTTTGGGAGATCCAAAATACTGTCTGGAGAGGCCACTGATAAAAATAAAGATACTGTAAAGTAGAAAGTAATGTAATGGCCAACCCTGCTTGTAAATGTCCTACCAAGACGACAGCTGGAGAGCAGCCATATTGCTTGGCCACTTCGCATTCTTTAATACAAACAAAATCAGAGAAGTGACACCCACTCTTTCGTGCCCCTGAAGGTGGCTCACATGTTTCATTGGTAAGGGTCCTCTCATGTCATCTCTCTCTGTCTCTCTTTCTCTTGTTCCTTTTAAAGCACCCTAAGCTGTGCAAGGTGCCCCTACAGAGCTGTCCCTTCCCACTGTGCTCCAATCTCTTAGCAAGAGCTCTACCTACCTACAGGATTCCAGGCCTTTCTGTCTGACAAAGAGTCAGGAAACATACTAATCTAAAATAAACTATATTCCAAAATATCCCCACCAACCATCAGAGGCAACCATCAGAAGCAGACCAGCAATCAGGAATCCCAAAAGTACTACAGGAGACCAAGTATCCTGGCAGACAACAAGAGGGAAAGGTGGACCAAAGGAAAGGTACCAGCAGGGAAGGGCAGCCTGCTATTGAGGCTAAATTCTTTGTCGGAGACAACATTCTCCTTTTAATACTTCCTGCCAGAGGCAGGAACAGCTGCCTGGGTACCAACAGGGAAGTGAGAAAATAAGGGACAAGGAAGGGGGAAATTTTTAGCTGCGAGTGGCTAGGACAGATGTGGGGGGCGGCTCTTGGTAAGTCAACCCAGTTCCCCTCAATTTTATACAAATCCAGTGGGACAGAAGTGGCAACACAAGCCAACCACCACAATAGAATGGTTTCCAACAATCCAATCCACTGCTCTAAAGGACCATCAAAATACATGGAAGGTCATGCTTACTGATTAATGTTCTTACTTGACAAAGTCTGTGTATTTTTAGGACATACTCTATCCATTTTAAGCTCTAGGCCTATGATGATCTGCCTATCTGCTTCATTTTTATAACTTTTCATTAAAGATCTATGATCCCATTTTTTTATCTTATATATATGAATAAAACAGATTTGGTAGATAGAGATATAAAGTCTGAAAGGTAATAACACATGGAATACTTATAGTGGTAGCTCAGGCAGTGGCTTCTAGATTCTTTTTTTCTTCCTTTTTTATATTTTTCTGTATTTCAGAAACTTTTAAAATAACAAGCATGTAGTATATCCATAATCAGAAAAAAATGTAATAAAAAAAAATAAGACTCTCGGGCGCCTGGGTGGCTCAGTGGGTTAAAGCCGCTGCCTTCGGCTCAGGTCATGATCCCAGGGTCCTGGGATCGAGGCCCGCATCGGGCTCTCTGCTCAGCAGGGAGCCTGCTTCCTCCTCTCTCCTCTCTCTCTGCCTGCCTCTCTGCCGACTTGTAATCTCTCTCTCTGTGTCAAATAAATAAATAAAATCTTAAAAAAAAAAAAATAAGACTCTCATCCTCCATCTCCAAGGTCAAAGACTCATAGGATCCAGTGGTTAGAAAGGAACTTCAAGCTCTTTTCTTTCTAGTCTCATCTCCAACTCCTACTCCATTCCATCTACTTTGGACTTCAGCCATATCAAACTTCTCACCATTTCCCAGGCCCTTCCATAACCCTCATACCTTTGCACATGCTATTCTTTCTTCATGACATGCCTTTTGCCACCAGCTGAGCTTCTAGCCACCCTTCAAAACCCTACTCAAAAGTCCTTTCTCCTATAAGAACTTCTCCAGCTCTCCCAGGCAAAGCTGTCACTTTCACTCTCAGTTCCCAAAGTGTGTGTGGTTCCAGCACCATCCCAGTACTTATTACACTTATTAAAATCAACTCATCTGTTTTTGTAACTACCTTTCCTAGAAAACTATGAGTCCATCAAGACAAGGATGGGTACTATATTTTATCCATTTTTGTGTCCTCATATCAGACACACACTAGAAACACAATTAACAGAAAATATTGGATATCCTGCAGTATCCCTGCAAGTGGCCACCTGGTCCCTCTACTTTGTTCCCTCTAATGAGTTGGACACCCTGCATGGATACAATTGTCTGTTCTTTGGATTCTTCCTCTTTCTGAATTACCTTTCCTTTAGGGTTTGGGGAAAGTCTAGATCTGCTTCTCTATGTTCCTCTGAACTGCAATTCCCAGTACAATTCCACATACCCTGAAGCAGAACATCTCTACATGCTTGTGTGTAAAGTCCATCAAAAGGAAATGTATGTTGATTCGTTTATTCAACAAATATTTTGATCACCTATTAGAGACCAAGGGCTGTTTCAAGTGCTAATAAAACACAAATGGGCAAGAGAAACAAAAGTCTTATTCTTAGAGACTTTCAATTCTGGTAAAGAGAAGAAATAAACAAAGAAGGGGAAATATCATATAGCCATAAGTGTTCTGCTGAGAATTTAAGTCGGCTAACCCACTAGTTACTTCATGGCTATTTAAGATTGGGTGGTCAGGAAGTGACATAAGAGCTAAAAGTTGAATACCAAGAAGGAGCCACCCATGTGATAATCCAGGAGAAAGGGATTCTAGAGAGAGGGAAAAGCTATGTGCAAAGGCCTCAAGTGGGTTACAAGCTTGGATTGTGGAGAGGTAAGGAGGCCAAGTGGACAGAATATGGCTTTGTAAGCCTAGCCAGGGGTTTGGATTCAACTTTTTTTTTAAGATTTTATTTATCGGGGCACCCAGGTGGCTCAGTCAGTTAAGCATCGGTCTTTGGCTCAGGTCATGATCTCCGAGTCCTGGGATCGAGTTCCGCATCAGGCTCCATGTTCAGCAAGAAGCCTGCTTCTCCCTCTCCCACTTCCCCTGCTTGTGCTCGCTCTTGTGTGTATGCACACATACACACTCTCTCTTTTTCTGTCAAATAAATAAACAAGATCTTTTTTTTAAAAAAAAGATTTCATTTATTGAGAGAGAATGAGTGGGGGGGGAGGGAGAGGGGGAGAGAGAGAATCCTAAGCAGACTCCATGCTGAGCATAGGGCCAATGCAGGGGCCTGAACCAGGGGCCCAACATGGGGACTCAACACAGGGTTGGATCCCAGGACCCTGAGATCATTACCTGAACGGAAATCAGGAGTCAAACAAGACACTTAACTGACTGAGCCACCCAGGCACCCCTGGATTTGACTCTTGTATGCATGTGTGTGTGTGTGTGTGTGTGTGTGTGTGTTTGTGTATGTGATTAATATTTTATTTATTTATTTATTTTAATTTTTTTCAGTGATCCAAGATTCATTGTTTATGCACCACACCCAGTTGGATTTGACTCTTATGCAATGAGATGCTACTGGAGGGTTTGGATCCAGGGAGTAACACAGGTAGATTTAAATGGTGTAAGGATTACCACTGGCTGCTATACAGAGAACAGGTTATGAGAATAAGTGAAGAAGCAGGGAGACCAGTCAAGTCAGTGGCTTTCAACTAGAGCCTCTTTTGCCTCCCCACGGAACATCTGGCAATATCTGGAGACAATTTGGGTTGTCATAGCTTGGGGGAGGAGGAGGGGTACTAGAGGCATCTAGTGGGTAGAGGCCAGGGCTCTAACAACCCACCCAAAACTGATCCAACTCCAAATGTCAGTAGTGCAGAGGTTGAGAAACCCTGAGTTAGAAGGATGTTGCCATGGTCCCAGCAAGAGGTGACAGTTGTCTAGGCCAGGATGGTACAGGTGGAAAAGAAAGGAAATTCACTACAATAATAAATTTGAAATATTGAAGGTTTTTCATCCATATTTCCTTAAGTGCTTCTGGACCAGGTTCAGGCAAGGAGGGCTTTCTATGTTTGTTGCCTCTGGGATAACACAGAGAAAGAGCAAGTCTTGGCTTTTGACTTTCAAAAGCCTAGTCCTCAGGGAGAATAGAAAGAATGTGGATTATGTACAATAACTCTGAGGGAATGTCTGATGACAAAGAGCCAGGATACCACCCCTAATCTACACATAGACAAAGATTTCCAGGAGACAGTAAAGGAAAGTGTACATAGATTTTATGGATCTATAGGAAAAGAGCCTGCACCCTGCCTTACCCCAAACAAGCCCAGGGAAAGAGGGTGACAAGGGAACCCCCATATTGATTTGTAGAAGCTGAGAGCAGAGAAGCGCCAGGCTGCTTCCCCAGCCAGCGAGCTCAAAGGAGGCATCGGAGGAGAAGCAAGGGCAGGCCATAGCAAGACAGGCTTGAGACAAAATGTCCAGAGTTCTTCACAAGCCAGCATGGTGTATTAGCACCAGGAGTCACCCCGGTGCTTGCAAACAGCATGGCAGCACCGAAGAGAGGGACATAGAGAACCAAGAAGGACAAATCACTGGCATGGACAGACCACTGAAGGCCCCAAAAGAAGGAGGCTATTTCAGTTGCCAAAATAGATTGATGATAAACCACAACAGATGTCCCTTGGCACTGCCTTTGTCTCCTGGACCTTGGGGCACAACACGGAAGGAAAGAGGAAAAACCCCAAACTGACTTACATTTATTTCTGCCGCCCCCAGCAGAAGACAGATGAGAAATGGAAATCAAGCTACAGAAACATAAAGAAAAACACATTTCTCATACACCTGGATTTGTGGTGGAGTTGTGTTCACTATGAGGTGCACAGGCTGTGGGCTTCTGTGCGTTCCTCTGTGCCATTGTCACCTGGCATCGACTATACAATCCCAGGAGCAGTACTGGGGTCCACTCAAGACACAGTGGATGCAGCCTGCAGCTGAGTGTATCCCTTTACTGTCACACACAGCCGGGCACACGCCACGCATATTGATCAGGGGCAAGCTGTCGCCAAATTACCATTTAAATCAATGGTTGAGCACTCTGTAATTGGAGATGTCAAAACCCGCATTTTCTAAGTGACCTCAAAACACCACATCAATATCACTTAGCTGGGCTGGATATGCATTTGTTTTACCTCTTCCCCTCTTCAAACTGCCCTCTGAGAGAAGTATAAAAATTAGGGAACTGGGCAAAAGGCAAAAAAGAGAAAGAATCGGGATAATCCACAAATTGTGTGGTCTGATACCTTTCAGAATGTAATCTCAGGAACAGAGTCAGGAATAGGTTTTTGTTGTTGTTGTTTAAGATTTTATTCATGTACTTGAGAGAGTGAGAGAGAGCACGAGCAGGGCAGGACGGGGTGGGGGGGCAGAGGGAGAGGGAGAGGCAGACTCCTCACTGAGTAGGGAGCCTGGACACAGGGCTGGATCCCTGAGCCAAAAGCAGACACTTAACCAACTGAGCCACCCAGGCACCTCTCAGGAACAGAGTCACGTGAGATATTCCATGAAAAATGTCTACGAGATTGAATGAGTTTGAGAAAAGTCCAGGGCCCCTTCTTGGCGCTTCACACTTAACACATTTAAGGTTTCCAGAAGTCCGGTGGGAAACAAACCTATTTAACTCAGTTTATGTTAGAACTTCCAAGACCCATTTGATGACAGAGCTATTTTTTTTCCACCTAAAGCCTCTTTACATTCAGTTCCACGGAATACATCTCAGGGAACACTACTCCAAACATAAACTGGCCTAATGATTAAACAAATTAAGAGAAAAGAGATAAAATCCCACTCCTGGACAGCTAAGATATTTTATAAACACCAACAAACCATCAGGAATGAATCATTTACAACTGAAATCAAGCCCAAGATGTCACTTGCTGGGTCCTGTATTAGGCCAGAGGTTCTAAAACTCAGCATCTTGAAGAAGTTGACCTTCATCCCTTCCGGGAAAAGACCAGTTTCTGACCCTGCCTAACCTCCCTGCCCTCCCATCCTTACCCTATTATATCCTTGCCTCATCCTGTTCTCCAAGGTACCACTCAGCTCTGCCTCCCAGGCAATCACCACCATCTGGGCTTGCACCATCTACCAGAGCAATTCAACTCCGTATGTTTATGGATCACCAACTAGAGGCTGGGCATGAGCCTACAGTAAGGGGCCTAGCAGAGAGAGCTTTCCCCCTCCTGGAACTATGGTCTACAAGTGTCTGCAAGCCAGAACCCTTCTCTGAACATTGGTTTCCTTGTCTGGGTTCTGGGGGTGGGGAGAAGTGGGGAGAGCTGGACTAGAAGACCACTCAGATTTCCAGTTTTTTATTTCTAGGTTGACAGAGGCAGCCTCGGTCAAGTCTACAGGAGTATCTCCAGCGGGCACTTTGACAAAAATGACTCCATTGGGGGAGAGTGTGTGTGTGTGTGTGTGTGTGTGTGTGTGTGTGTGTGTGTGTGTGTGTGTGTGTGAAGGGATCTGACACAGCTAGGTGGCATCCAGTGAGCACTAGGAAAAGTCAGAATAGACGGGGAGTTGAAGTTTTAGGAAGGGTAGGAAGTCAAAGATTAAGAAACGTCCCAGCCTGGCCCCCCAGTAAAGGAACACCTGGGTCCCAGAGTCACATTGCCTTGGCATGCTTCTTGCCTCCCTGCACACATGGAAGTCAGGAAGGCTCTGGGGGTTTTGTTTTTTGTTTTTTGTTTTAAGATTTTTTTTTCTTTTTATTTGACAGAGATTGAGAGAGAAATCACAAGTAGGCAGAGCGACAGGCAGAGAGAGGAGGAAGCAGGCTCCCCGCTGAGCAGGGAGCCTGATTCAGGCCTCGATCCCAGGACCCTGAGATCATGACCTGAGCTGAAGGCAGAGGGCTTAACCGACTGAGCCACCCAGGTTCCCCAGGAAGGCTCCGTTTAAACCCTGGCTCTGCCCCTATTCACTATGCAATCTGATGTAACTTGTTTCTCTGAACCTTAGAGCTTTTAATCTATAATATAGGAATAATAACGAGTACCTCAGAGAATTACTGAGATCACAAAATGAGATACTATTATATATGACTGAGACCTGGAGTTAAATAAAAATTAATGACCTCCCACTGCTAAATAAAGTTATGTAACCTACAGCATGGCTTGTAATGGTCACTGATGAATGAGTGGGTAAGTGAAGGAATGGATGAATAAGAGAGGTCTCTAGAAAGGAAAGGTTGTTTCTAACAAACTCTGGTGGTGAAAACTCCAAAAACAGCCAATACAGACCCCCAGATCCACTGATTTCCCCAAACTGGAAAGAGCCTGGAATGCACACTTCACCATGACTGTGGCAAACATCACCTCATCAAACATCACCTTGGCTTTCGACACATCAGCCTTCACCAAATCTCCACTCTCAGGGACAAACAAGGAACTACAGCAAACTATGGAGAGTGTTTCCTTTCTCAATAAAAGCTGTATTTTCAATGGAACAGAAAATATGGGTGCTTTCATAGGTTGAGTACTTGTGTCTCCCCCTACCAAATTCATATGTTGAAGCCCTAAACCCCCGTGTGATTGTATTTGGAGGTACATGAGGCTTTGGGGAGATAATTAGGTTTAGCTGAAGGTCATGAGAGTGGGGCTCTCATAATGGGATTGGTGCCCTTATATGAAGAAGACAGACAGCTCTCTCTCTCTCTCCACACACTGAGCAAAGGCCATATGAGCATACAGAGAGAGGGCAGCCACCTACAACACCAGGAACCAAATCTGTTGGTACCTTGATCTTGGACTCCCAGCCTCCAAAACTGTGAAAAACAAATGTCTATTGTTTAAGCCACTCGTTCATGGTATTTTGTTATGGCAGACTAAGACACATGTCAAAGAAAATAACTATGTTATCTAAGAGTTGTAAGAGTAAAACTTCTTATTAGTAACTTACCAGCCATTCTCTCAACCTATCTTATACCAACCACAGTAGGGAAACAAAATGACCATAGCATTTCTGGCCTCAAGAGTTCATGGCCAAAGGACTAATCACAAGATTGTAATAAAGGATAATAAGGCTCAGAATATGGGGGGCAGATGTGAGGGAACCACTAATTCTGCCTAGGAGAGTTATCAGGAAGACATCATGGAAGAAGGTATCATTTGGGCAGGCACTGAAGGACGGTCAGGAGTTAGCCAGACGAAGAAAGCATGAGAAGAGGGGGATATTTTAAGCAGAACAAGGGCACAAATGGAGACATATTTAGAGGTTGCAAGCGGTATGGAGGGTTCAGAGACAAGGGATTGATTTCATGTGGTTATAAGAGCACAGGTTTATTATAGAGAAGACAACTGAAGATAAAACAGAAAAACTGGCTGAGGCTCCAACACCAAGGCCTTTTATGGACTTCAGCTTGTAGGCCAGAAGTTGCAAAGTAGTGGTCAATGGGCTGAAAAATGTCCTACTGATGGGTTTGCTCAGGCAGCATTGTGTTTCTCAAAAATCTGAGCTACATTTAACAATCAGGAGCTTTTCATCATGGCCTTGAATTTGGCAAAAGAGTCCTAGATACTACATGAAAAGTGTGAGAATAAACAGATAATCTAAATTTCATAAAAATTAAATACTTCTGTGCTTCAAAGGGCACCATCAAAAAAGGGAAAGGATAACTCACAGAATGGGGGGAAATATTTGGAAATCATATATCTGCTAAGGGACTTGCATCCAGGATAAAGAACTCTTAGAGCTCAAAAAGGAACCCTTGTGCACGATTGTTGGGAATTAAATTGGTGCAGCCACTGTGGAACACAGTATGTTGGTTCCTCAAAGAATTAAAATAGAAATACCCTATGATCCAGTAATTCCACTGCTGGGTGTTTACCCAGAGAAAACAAAAACACAAATCTGAAAAGATATATGCACCCCTATGTTTACTGCAGCATTATCTACAATAGCCAAGATATGGAAGCAACCTAAATGTCCATGGATAGATAGATGAATGGATAAAGAAGATATGGCATATAGCTACAATGGAATATTACTCAGCCATCAAAAAGAATGAGGTCTTGCCATTTGTAACAACATGGATAGACCTACAGGGTATTATGCTAAGTGAAGTAAGTCAGACAGAGAAAGACAAATACCATGTGATCTAACTTATGTGTGGAATCTAAAAAACAAAACAAATGAATAAACAAACAAAAAGCAGAAATAGACCTATAACGACAGAGAACAAACTGACGATTGTCAGAGGGAGAGGGTGGAGGGATGGGTAAAATGGGCGAAGGAAAGTGGGAGGCACAGGATTCCAGCTATGCAATGAATAAGTCAAAATGAAAGGCACAGTGTAAGGAATATAGTCAGTGGTATTGTAACAGTGTTGTATGGTGACAGATGGTAGCTACACTTGTGAGCTTAGCATAGCCTAACATAGAGTTGTGGGATCACTACATTGCACACCTGAAACTAATGGAACATTGTATGTCAACTATCTTCCAATTTATTTTTTTAAAGATTTTATTTATTTATTTACTGAGAGAGAGGGAGAGCACAGGAGCAGGGGGAGGGGCAGAAGGAGAGGGAGAGAGAGAGAATCTGAAGCAGACTCCACGCTGAGCACCAACAGTCAGGAGCTGGTAAACTACCCTGAGATCATGACCTGAGCTGAAATCAAGCTTCAGATGCTTAACTGACTGAGCCACCCAGGTGCCCTTATCCTTTAGTTTAAAAAAGAATTCTTATTGCTCAAAAGTAAAAAAGACAACTCAATTTTTTAATGTTTTTAATTTAAAAATTTTTTTAATTTAGAAATTAAAAATAAAAATCAGGACATTTTGTTTTAAAATCCAGATGCCCTTGAAACACGGAAAGAACTGGCCACTCTGGGCTCACGCTCTGCCTGGCAGTGAAGAGTGGAGCTGAGACTCCTCTAGGTGAGCTCACTAATCAGCCACAGTCCCTACTGCTCCCCGGTGCTTCCCCAACCCAGAGTCCTTTCCTCTTTGGGGCCTGTTGAGAGTAGTGAGTATTCCTAAGGACCTCATCCACTCATTCAATGGTATAATCTGTTTCAGACTAAACTCATTCTGGTGCTCAGGTGGAAGTTTTTGCTTCTGAGTTTTTTCTAACTTTCCTTCACTGATTTTATCACCATATTTCAAGAAAAATCTTAGAAAGCCAAGAATATATCATATACCCTTGCATCTCTCACAACAGCCAGCACAACACTAAGAACAAAGTAGATAATCAATGTTTATTGAATGAATATATAAATGAATGAGTAAATAAATACTTCTCTGTGATCTTCTTCAAAATCTGCTCTTCTTCCCCCAAATTCTAGACTTTTGCTTTTAAGAAGATGGCCTAAAATGACTATGGATATATAATAAAAAACAAAACACTAAAGTCAATCACTGTGTTTCTATTTCAATTTTCTATTAGGTTGAAATGGAAATGGGAACTCTGAATAAAAGTAGAACAGATCATCATGTCTGACAGCAAGATGAATTAGAGCCCAGGATACTGAGAACTCTGGCAAATCAGATTGCCAAACACTATCACTGATCTTTGAGGGAATTGTGAAAAACAAGATAGATACCAAAACTCTGGAGATGGGCAAATGTTATTGCAATTTTCAAAAGGGGGAAGAAGTTATAGCTTGCCCTTTTCGGGCTAGAGAATGTGATGTCACTCTCAAGCAAAGTTCTTGAACAGATTCATAAAGGGATACTTGTAAGCACCTCAGAAAGGAGGTAGAGTCCATCTGGAATGTACACAGGGTCACCAAGAACAAGTCCTATTAAATTCATTTTATTTTATTTTTTCTGACAAAACTCCTAGCCTAATAGATTGGGAAAATATAGCAGATATAAAAGATATGGTACAATGAGGTGGAGGGCAGTGAAAGGGCTAATTCAACCTTTGGGTTATATTAATAGAAGTATTATATGCAGCATAAAGGAGGTGATAGTTGTTTTCTTTCTCTGACCACATCCAGAGACCTTCATCTAGAACTTGTTATCACTCTTGAGGAAGGGTTTTTGGTAGTATAATCTTTTGAAGGTCCATTTGGCAAAACATCTTTTTTTTTTTTTAAGACCTTATTTTTAAGTAATCTTCACACCCAGTGTGGGGCTTGAACTCATAACCCCAAGATCAAGAGTCACAAAACTTTTTAAACTTTTTAAAGTAATCTCTACACTGAACGTGGGGATCGAACTTATGATCCCCAAGATCAAGAGTTGCATGCTCTACCAATGGAGTCAGTCAGGTGTACCTTGGCAAAACATCTTTAATAGCATAAAGCTCTCATCTAGATTTCCGGCATCTGTTGAGAAGCTGAAAGATCTAGTTAGGCCTACATTCATAAATGGCAACAACAGGCTGAACCCAAGTAGTGACTTTCCATATAGACAGGATACATGCTCTCAAGCCTACCATAATCACCACCACCCTTTCTTCTATTGCCCTCAGTGAGGTGGCGGACCAACTATCACAAATCATCTTACTCGGCTAGCTTCATTCATTTTTTCTATCTGCCAAGCACCCAAAGGCACTAGAGTTTGCAACCCAGTATACAGTAAATACAAAGGAGAGAGAAGATGATTAAGCAGCAGATAAGCACCTTACAAGAGCAAATGAGGATAATCATAGTCCAGGAGCTATGATCAGAGTCTCTAAACATCCAAAGGGCAGTCATGGGGAAGCAGCATCGGTCTTGTTCTGTGGAGTCCCAAGGGGAAGATAATGTAGAAGCAATAGGTGGACATAAACAACACAACAGCCAGAGCTATCCATAGGTAGAACATGTGGACTTGGGAGGTGATGCGTTCCCTATCACTGGAAATGTACAAGCACCTGGTATACCACTGTGTTACAAATACATAATCAAAGGGATTCAAATATTTGATGAGACAAGAGAAGGCATGGATCTGAATTTTTTTACAATAGGAAAAAAAAGTTTTAAAATATTCTCCTTAGGTCAATAAAATTTTCAAAAAGAGATAAAAGAGAATAAGTTGACAAAGAATTCAGTATCATTTTTAAAAACCAAAAATTCGGGCGCCTGGGTGGCTCAGTGGGTTAAAGCCGCTGCCTTCGGCTCAGGTCATGATCCCAGGGTCCTGGGATCGAGGCCCACGTCGGGCTCTCTGCTCAGCAGGGAGCCTGCTTCCTCCTCTCTCCTCTCTCTCTGTCTGCCTCTCTGCCTACTTGTAATCTCTCTCTCTGTGTCAAATGAATAAAAAAAAAAAAAAAAAATTCCCCTCACTCGATTCACAGGACAAAATCTACCTAAGTAAGTGAACTATTCGCACCAAACTGGCCAAATGATACCCAGGGAGAAAGGAAATTGGCATCAGGCGTTATTTTTGGTGATTGGTCAAACATTCTTCAGAGGCAAGCAACAAAGGCAAGGGATAAAAGTAAGAGAGTAAACAATGGAACACGATCAAGAGGCAGCCAGTCCCCACCACAAAACCGCCATCTGCTACTGACATCAATCCTTCAGAGGCCAGCTTCAGGCAAACAATGTATTGGGAAAGATGACCAGCTGCCTTCACATTTCCAGCCTTGTGACCTTGGGCAAGTCATTCCACGTGACAAGGCCTCAGTTTCCTCATCCCTAAAACTGAGCTCATCGAACCCTTTCCATACATTGTGTCGGCCAAGAGTAGTGATGTTTGCGAGTGAGCCAGAGAAACTGTAGAGCCCTGTATGTACATCAGCAACTATGACAATGATGAACAGAATTTTGAGAGAAAAGATTCCGGATGGTTTCAGGGACAGCAACATCCTGACCTAAGTTGTGTGGGTGACAATTCCAAAGGAATAAAATTCAAGTCCTTTAACCAGAATGTAGAGACCTTTAGAGTCTGGAAGAGACAAGATCATCTGGGCAAACTTCCCGCTGAAATGCATTACCTGGGACTTGCTAAGTAGTTGTTAAAATAAAGGTGAAAGGTAAAAAGTAAAAGAATCAGCCAGAGCAATAAACGCTTAATTGATCCTCAAGCAAAGTTCACAGCCCCAGTGGTAGCAATCCAAAAATGAGACAAGCATGCTCCCTACCACGACAATGCTAATAAAAACCCCAAACTGTCCAAAACTCAAAATCCTCTTCTCTGCTGTGTCATTTTTCTTGGGAACCGCAAGTAAAAAGAATAATAATAATCAGCTACATTCGTTTTATAAAACATAAACTCCCTAAAAAGTGTGTAGGCAAAGACTGAACCTGGGCTTTTGTATTGGAGCAGTCAGGTGAAATCAAATCTCTAACCAATAAAGGACTTGCTTCTAAATTCTCAGCAAGGCAGAAACATCGTAAGTCACTGTTTTCCACACTGAACTGAAAACTGGAGAAGGATTTTCTGTTTATTTCGGCTCTGGGGGTCTCCCCAGAGGTGATTAGCATGCCGTGTCTGACCAGAACTAAAAGGCACAAGACGGTTGGCGAGACTGGAAAAACAACAACAACAACAACAACAAAGCCCTCCCCTGATGGCTGCTCCCCTCCCGAAGGTTCCCAAGCATCTGAAGTGTGTGCAGCAGCTGTGGATGCCGGCCTCCTGCTGCTCCTGGGGAGGCGACCCGACTTCCTGGGTCACTGAGTCAGGAGCTGCAGCGGTGCCCAAAGCAGGTGTGGCAGCTTCACGTCACCTGGGCCCCAAATAACCAACTTGCTCTAATAGTCCACCCAGAGCCTCAAGGGCAGGCACCAGAATCCTTGAAGACGTATTTTGTCTTCAGTCTTTCCATGGAAGACCACAACACAGCCTGCGTCGCAGCAAGGAGATCCAGGACCAGAAAGAAACCAGACACTAAGAGGCACAGGCCCAGGCTTCCCTCTGGGTACATCCTCAGAGAAAGGGCGAGCATGGTGCTTTCAGATTTTCCTCACCAAAGCTGAGCCTAAAACTCAGGAAGGTGGGAGAGAGAACCCCAGTCGGGCGTGAATGAGGATTCCACCTGCATTTGTCTATGCCATTGTGTCCGGTGTCCTATTTCGCCTTGCAAGGGAGGATTTAGGGAGCAGCTTCTGAGAGGAGTGTGCCCCCCGTGCAGCAAAGCTGGAACAAGCAGCCAGAGGTCATCTTAGCCTGCTGGCTGGCTTCCTCGGGCACAACGGCAGCCAGGCAGCTCCCAGCAGCCGAAACGGCACACTGAGCTGTAGGCTTTGAATGAAGCCTGATGACCCTACACGCTAGCAAGCAGCCGGACGGTGATTGGGGATGCACACTGTGAGAGAATACATTTTCTGCACCGAGCAACCTCTTTATGCCTAAATGCCTGCATTAGTCCAGATCAATATGCCCTGTAACAGTTCATCCATGGCAACCCAGACCAGCCGAGAGACACTGACAAAGAATTGCAGCCTAGGGATGCTGCTTCCCTGTGCATATGCATATGAATTCCAGCCCAGAGAAAGGGGCAAGGGAAAGCAACAACAAAAACCAAAAAGAAGAAAGAAAAATAAAAGCAGATCTTTTAAAAAATCATAGGAAGGGGCTTTTGGCATGGGAGCGGGGAGGAGGTGGTGACTGTCAAAATGGCCTTAGAGTGACATGTCACCACCAAGATGATGGAGTATCCGCGACACTCCTAAAGCCGGGCGTTGGATCCTCCTCACACACCTGCAATGCAGTGATTGCTGCCCATTCTATAATCCATACTTCCAGCGCCGGCGCTCTCTGCAGTTGAAACCAGTCTGGACTTGTACGGCTGCCACTGTTCCTACTCACAATAAGATTATTGATGCATAACAACATTTCGTGATGGCAGGGAGGAGAAAGGGTAAAAGAAAGCCAAAGCAAGAGAAAAAGGAAAGAGGAGGGGAAGCGTGACTCCCCAGCCCGCAGCTCACCTTTTATTTGGGCTTCATATTCAGCAATGATCTCTTTGTCTTTCTTGAACTTAGTTTGAGATGACATCTTCCAACGTGGCCAAAGGCACTGACAGGCTGTTTGATTTATTTCTCTTTTTCTTCCAGAGTCCTCTCCCAAGCCCTGGTAATCACACTGCTCTGGTCGATTTCACAGGTTTAGGGACTAATCTCTTTTACTCAGCTGCAGAGCCAGGGGGAAAAAATCCCTCTCAATCCGGGAGGAAAATTCTCTTTACTCGCTGAAAAAAATGTCTCTAGTAGCTTGGTCTGGTCAGCTCTTCTTGGAAAAGAAGAACTACCACCCTAGGAGCTCAGTAACCTGCCCCAGATTTTCAAGATTTTTCTTCCACAGAAATAAGAACCAAGAGCGATCACATACACATGCACACAAACACACTCACGCGTGCACTCTTGCACCCATCTGGACACACACACACAGTCGTGATGCACACACACACACACGTTCACTCACTCACACCCGCTCACCCACCCACCCCCACACACACACATCCACGAGAGGCGCGGCGCCTCCTTGGTCGTGCAGTCAGTCCCCGGCTGGCTTTCAAAAGCTCTGCTAAGGAGATGGTCAGGTTGCCAAAGGGCCGGTCATCTCGCATCCTCCCTCCCTTCGGCGCCTCTGGTCTGATGTACAGTGAGGATCAAAGCCAGGAGAGCGAGATGGAAGTTCTCCTGCTGCAAGGCTTATGCTTCGGGTGAACCAGAGCTGGACTGCTCGCCCTGCAGGGCTGGCTGAGCGCTCCCCCACCCACCTCGTCACCAAGCTCCACCTCCCGGATTTTATAACAACTGACACATTGTAGCCTACAGGAGAGCAGAACTCACTGCAAGCAAAAAGGGGAAGAAATGCTCACAAAAGGGAAGGCAGCAGGAAAAAGAATCGGGTGGGAAAGGCCTGAGAGGCCCCTGCAAACTCCATTAGCAGTCGGGTTAGGAATTTTTCTTCCAAAAACTCCAAAAGGTTCACCTTTTCTTTGCACCTTGCAATTTAATTTAATTTCTCAAAGCAACAGCTATATGTGACAGGTTGTTACTCTGTAGGGATGGTCTCCAAAGGAGAGAGGCTGACCCATGTAGGCAAGCTCATTAATATTTGTTGAGCAATTGAGGGCTGGCAGGGACAATGCCAAGCATTTCAGACATGCAGCTTTGCAAAGCTGTTGAGAGCAGGCATGCTGGAAACACCCAGCTGCTTCAGTGTCTCTTGGAGCCTTCGGCAAAACAGTAACTCACTGAGCCTCAGTTTCCTCACCAATAATACGGGCTCTCTTTAAGGGCTTTTTAATTCATTCTTTCAATAAATATTTATTGAAAGCTTACTATAGATCAGGCATGGTGGGCACCTGGGTGGCTCAGTAGGTTGATACCTCTGCCTTCGGCTCAGGTCATGGTCTCAGGGTCCTGGGATCGAGGCCCGCATCGGGCTCTCTGCTCGGCAGGGAGCCTGCTTCCTCCTCTCTCTCTGCCTGCCTCTCTACCTGCTTGTAATCTCTCTCTCTCTGTCAAATAAATAAATAAAATCTTTAAAAAAAATAGATCGGGCATGGTTCTGGATATGGGGATTCGGCAATGATCAGAATAAGCACACACACATTTAAAAAAAGAAAGAGAAGAAAGAAAGAAAGAAAGAAAGAAAGAAAGAAAGAAAGAAAGAAAGAAAGAAAGAAAGAAAGAAAGAAAGAAAGAAAAGAAAGAAAGGAGAGAGAAAGAGGAAGGAAGGGAAGGGAAGGGAGACGGGAGGGAGGGAGGGAGGAAGGAAGGAAGGAAGGAAGGAGGAAAGAAGGAAAAAAAGAAAGAAAGACCCCCATCCTCCTGGAGCTCCGGGGTCTCTGCATTACACAACTCTGGGAAATCCCCACCAGTCACATTCATATTCTCGGTAAAAGCCAAATTCAGAATGCACAGTGATGGTGCCTCCTGGAGTCATGCAAGGCAAGAGGCCCTGCTAGAAAGAGGAAGATGAAAAATAAACAAAATGAGTAAATGATACAATATGGTAGAAGTAAATAAGTGCTATTGGGAAGAAAATATTGCTGGGTAAGGGACTTCAAGAGTGAGGGAGTTCTTGGGAGGATCAAATAAGAATGTAAAGCTAAGCTCAGCATGGTGCCAGGCATATAGTAAGCACTCAGTAAATGGTAGCAATCTTTATTACCCCATGATATCTTCCCCCCAAAAACCCAACAACATAGTAGAAGCACCCCTCTTTCACAGGCGAAGGAAGAGAGGCACAGATAGAAGGGACTTACCCAAGGTCACCAGCATTCAAACACAGGCTATCTGACACCAGATTTTGACCATGCAAATGCTCAAGTACCCTGCATTCTACTAAAGAGATTAAACCCATTTCACGTGCACTTGGGTAGGATAAGATTTGTTCTACAAAAAATGAAATCAAGCCCTACAGGGTTGCTGAGCATGGGGAACTACCCATACCGAGGTTGTCATTGATAATGTTTATTCCCCCAGTTTGGTATTTTCACAAATTTCTCAAAATAGTCTCACATTTGCCTATATCTGAGTGTATAATAAATGATCAGATTCAGGTTCAGAAATGAATCCAAGGCAGTCCATTGAAGATTCCCAGATAGGGTGGGAAGAGTACCTCCTTAGACAGGTATGGGGCCGGGGAGGGGGGGCTGTGGGAGGAGACGGGGTATTCCTATGCAGCAAACAGCATGAGCTAAGCTTGCAGACAGGAAGGCATAGGATCTGCTTGGAAAAAGCACCTAGAGCAGTCTGGTGGGTGAATCACAGGGCTTATCATGGCTTTGTGTCCCCAGATAGGAGGAGGTGGTAGGGTTGATAAGTACTGTCCCACAGTCAGTGCCATCACCCTCTTGCCTTACCCTGAGGGGACATGCTCAGTCCCTCTGAGGTCCCGCTCTGGACCAGTTTATTTATTTATTTGACAGAGAGAGAGACAGCGAGAGAGGGAACACAAGCAGGGGGAGTGGGAGAGGGAGAAGCAGGCTTCTTGCTGAGCAGAGAGCCTGATGTGGGGCTCGATCCCAGGACCCTGGGATCATGACCTGAGCCAAAGCCAGACCCTTAATGACTGAGCCACCCAGGTGCTCCTGGACCAGTTTAAAACAATGAAAGCCATACATGTTACCTGAGAAAGATGTGCCCAAAGATTAGCATCCCTGCCTCAAGCATAGACCCTCAAAGGAAAAAAGTTAAGTAGGTACACCTTGGGCTATGGCAGACTAGATTCCCTGCTTGGCTCTGCCCTTGTAGTTCTGAGAAATGGCAAAAGTGACTTAACCTGCTTGACTTAACCCATCAGAGGCAGGAACTAGATAGTGACAGCTAATCTCATCATTACTAAAAGTTTGAATCCACAAATATTTCTGGGAGACCCATGTGTAGGGCACTGAGCCACAGAAGTGTCACAAAAGGCTCTAGAAACTGAAATGAAGTATGGTATAGAGCGACGTGCTGAGCAGCAAAAGATCTGGATTTTGGTGTAAGACAGATGGTGATTAAAATTCCAGTTCTGCCACTTACCAGCTTGTGGGGGCCCCTAAGTAGCTTCTGTGCCTCCCTGAGCCTCACTCCAGTTTCCTCGTCTGTAAAATGGTGGTGATGTTACTCATAGCACAGAATCCAAGGTGATCATGAACTTAAAGTGCCTGGCACATAGCAGAGGTCCCACAGATATTACTTCTTTTTTAGGACCCAACCACGCTGGGGTTAGGATCAGAGTTGGGGCTCCACAGATCCCTGGTTCAAGAGCAGAAAGAGAGGAAAAATAAGACAAGAGTTATGTCCCCTGCAAATAAATCACCACACACAGCAAACCCACATCACCCAGAATCTTCCTTCCCCAGGAAGAGGTATGACCAAGGCAGGCCCCCTGGTATGATGCCCTCCAACTTTTTCCTTCTGTTCCTCCCCGAGGCTCACCGACCTCCCCACTGCCCTTCTGCAACACTCCCCCACATGGCACTTCTTCCTTCTTATATGAGAACCAACTGCCATTCCTGATGATTACCCTTCACAAGGTAGTAACAAGGTAGTAACAAAAATCAGACTTCTCCAAAAATAAGTGTGGTATGTGGCAAGGCAAGGGATCTGTGCCACCCCCAAGGATGGGAATCCCCCCAGAATGTTATATTCCATTTACCTCAGGCTCATTTCCTAAATTCTTTTAGCTCTTCCTGAATTATCCTAATAGTAGTATTTATCAAGCCCTGGTTCCATCCAAGCACTGGACCAATTACATTAGATAGATTTTTTTATCATTGACTTCTTGCTACAACCCAATGGGTCAGGTTCTGTAATCATCCTTGTTTTACAGACAGGGAAACAGAGGCACAGAGCAATGAAGCAATTTCCAAGGTCACAAAACTAGCTACTAACTGAATCATATTCAAACCAGGTCTGACCAATATGGGAGCCCAAGGACTTAACCCGTGCATAGTTCTATACTAGAACAATCACTGTAGTGACAATCACTGTCAAGTATTGACTTTTTTCTCAAGCAATATAGTGTTCAACCTAAAGTTTACCATTAAAAAAAGAGAGAGAGAGAGAGAGAACTTAGGCTTAAAAACATAAGGAAAACATGTCAAATGGCCATCGATGAGGCTCAAATCACAATTACAGCTGATGAATGCAAAACTCACCAAACTGGTTTCTTTACCTGGTAGGGAAAAAAAAAAAAAAGACTCTACTTGGAGGAAGAATAACCAGAAAAGTTTTGGGTGTAAGGCAATGTTTGTGAGGTTTTTTGGTCAAATATGAAGCCCTCCCAAGGTGACTAGTAAGAGTTAATATCTTCTGTGACATTCTCCAATGTTACCAACTACTGCATCCTTGGCTAGCTCAGTAAATAATTCTGCCCTTCAGTGTCTGCTCTGCAAAACGAAAGTGACCACAGAACTCAGCTAGTTAGTGCCAGGACTGCATACAATTAATAGTGGCAATGACAACATGCCATGTGTGTATATGCTGGTTCCTATTTTATAAAGCCCTTTCATAACGCTTATCTTATTTGGGCCTCACAATAACCCCAGGGGGAGAGTGCAAGTGGCCTGTTTTTAATCCCTGTTTGAGGAAATAAGTGTATAAGTGGCAGCTCTGATGGGAGAATTATTTTACAACCTCAAGTATAAGGATGGCTTTCCTAACTGTGTCACAAAACCTGTAAGCTGTAAAAGCCTGATGGTCGATTGCAGAACAATTTTTCCAAGATCCTGCCTGGTCAAAAGCACCATATAACAAAGTGAAAGGCAAACTGCAAACTGAAGAACAATATTTGCAACACCTATTATAGGCCAAGGACTAATTTCCCTAATACACGAAAACAGACGATTCCAACAAATAGTTGTATGCGAATGCTCCAAACGGCACTGCACACAATAGCCAAAAGGTGGAAACGATCCAAATGACCATCAACATAAATGGAGAACTAAAACATGTTCTATTTATACAATGGAATATTATTCAGCCATAAAAAGAAATGAAGCAAGGGTGCCTGGGTGGCTCAGTCGGTTAAGCCACTGCCTTCGGCTCAGGTCATTATCCCAGGGTCCTAGGATCGAGTCCCATGTCGGGCTCCCTGCTCAGCGGAGAGCCTGCTTCTCCCTCTCCCTCTGCATGTCGCTCTGCCTACTTGTGCTCTCTATCTCTCTGTCAAATAAATAAATAAAATATTAAAAAAAAAAAAGAAATGAAGCACTGATACATGCTACGATATGAATGAACCTCAAAAACATCATGCCAACTGCAAGAAGCCAGACACAAAAGGCTGCATGTTGTAGAAGTCCATCTATGTGAAATATCCTACTAGATAAACCCACAGAGCCAGAGAGATGAGTGGCTGCCAGGGGCTGGCAGGTGGAACATGGGGAGTGACTGTTTAACAGATACAGGGTCTCTTTGTTGGTGAAGGAAATGTTCCGGAATTAGAAAGAGGTGATGGTTGCACAATGCTGTGAAGGTACTAGATGCCACTGAATTGTACACTTTAAAATAGTAATTTTGTTATATGAATTTCTCTTCAATAAAAAGTGAATAGCAAAAATAAATTTCCTTCAAATCTACGAGAAAAACACCAATAGTCCAATGGAGAAATAAGTAAAAGATGTAAATAACACTTCACAGAAAGGGAAAAAGGCCTACGAAATGTTAATCGACCTCATTCATAATGAACATAAATCAGGGGCTCTAACAATGTCAACAGAACACTGTATGTCTTTCTCCAGCTCTCCATTCTGCTTTCCTGTATGGTGGCAATCTCCCTCTGTAAGATGGCAAAGGTGACCCTAACAGTTCCAGGCTCCCATTCTCCCAGCAAAGTCTTTCCCAAGAATTCTAGCAAAAGTCCAGGAGTAGTCAACTGGCCCAGGCTGGGAATCACTGCGTCCAGAGGGTTGGAATGTTCTGCTTGGCCAAGCCTGAATTGTGGGCTTGCCCCTGGAACTATGGGACCAGGTCAGTCCCAAACAATCCACATGGCCCAAGAGATTCTGAAAGAAGGATCAAGGGGCTATTCCAGAAGAAGGAGGAATGGATTCTAGATGAGCTAAATCAACAGGTATCTGCTATGAAAAGGATAAGGGAAAAAAGGAAGGGGAATTCACAGAAGAGATCCATGGAAATGTAAACACTTTGGCCATTCTCCCCATTCCTCACCCACTCACTCCTCCCCAGAGGAGAAAATGTGATTTAGTCAATTGGTGAACTTGAAAGGAGGGACTGAATTTTCCCCCTCATTTTCTCTTTTTTTTGACGTCCCCACTTACATGTAGGATACATTCTGCTCTGCTCTTTTGACCCTGTGGTACGAGGAGCAGGGCTAGCTCTGCCCTGTCCCCCTGTGGAGGACACCTGGGGTGGCACAACTAGCTGGGAGAGTCTAATTCAGGTACAGAGAGTTAGCTCCCCTTTATTGGACATTCACCTAAACCATGTCCTCCAATCTAGTTTTATCACAGATAAAGCGTATGTTTTTCTTTTGTTTTGTTTTAAAGATTTTTATTGATTTATCTGACAGAGAGAGAGAGAGAGCACAAGCAGGGAGAGTGGCAGGCAGAGGGAGAGGGAGAAGCAGGCTCCCCGCCGAGTAAGGAGCCCAATGCGGGGCTTGATCCCAGGACCCTGGGACCACGACCTGAGCCAAAGGCAGAAGTTTAACCAATGAAGACACCCAGGTGCCCCTAAAGCTCACATTTTAAGAAGCAGAATAACAAGAAGTTTTTGGAGCTGGGTTGGAAGACTGGCTTTGCCATCTACTAGCTGTGTGACCTTGGGCAAGTTGCTAGTTGGCACCTAATAAGTGCCTCATACATGTTTGTTAAATAAATACAGAATCTCCATCTATCTCCTTTATCTACTTCTAGTTGGTTCAAAACTTGAAAGGGGAAGAAAAGGATATGATATGGGGCACCTGGGTGGCTCAGTTGGTTAAGTATCCATCTCTCAATTTTGGCTCAGGTCATGATCTCAGGGTCATGAGATCGAGCCCTGCATCAGGCTCAGCACTCAGCACAGAGTCTGCTTGAGACTCTCTCTCTCCCTTTCCCGCAGCCCCTCCCCAGCTCTCTTTGTCTCAACAAATAAATAAAATCTTTAAAAGAGAAAAGGGGGGTTGACCCCATGAATGTCCAACACTAAAGAACTTATACCTTTTTAAGTTTTTAAATTCTAAGGTATGAGAGTCAATCACAGCAATGCACAGTTATGGGTGCTTTGTCAGGTGGCCAAAAGTCTTCATGTATTCAAGGTGCTATAACAAAATGCCACAGCCTGGCTGGTTTATGAACAATAAACATTTATTTCTGAAAGGAAGCTGGAAGTTCATGATAAGAGTGCCAGTGTAGTTTGGTAAGGGTCCTCTTCTGGGTCACAGACTTCTCATTTTATCCTCACAAGGCAGAAGAAACTAGGGAACTCCCTCAGGTCGGTCTCTCTCTCTCTCTCTCTCTCTCTCTCTTTTTAAAGATTTATTTTAGACAGAGAGACACATGGGGGGTTGGGCAGAGGGAAAGAATCTTAAACAGATTCCCTGCCAAGCACGGAGCCCAATGTGGGGCTCAATTTCATAACCCTGAGATCTTGACCTGAGCCAAAATCAATATTCAGCCACTCAACAGACTGAGCCACCCAGGTGCCCCATCATGTCTCTTTTATAAGGGCACAGTGCCATACATAAAGCCTCTACCCTCATGACCTAATGACCTCCTAAAGGCCCCACCTCCTAAGACCATCACATTGAGTGTTAGAATTCCAACATGTACATTTTGGGGGAAAACAAACATTCAGACCAAAGCTATAATGACTCAGGCCACATCTTAGAGACCAATAGATGCCTGCCCAGGTCACAAGTCCTCAAGATTAGAGACAGGGAAAGTATGTAAAACAGGAGACCGTGAAACGAGAGCATGAGGAAAAGTTCCAGGATCAGGACAAAGGACCAACTTGAGACTCCCAGAGTCTCAGCCTCCTCATCTCTCCAATGGGAGAATAATAAAACTTCTTAAGGTTCCTGGAAGCATTAAGTGAGATAATGAATGAGAAGGCTTATCATATGGCTGTATCCTGACCACCTTAGATGCCCTCCATCAAGTACTGGGAGAAGTAAGAGATGATGTGATTTGATTGAGGTCTTATAGCTCATAACTTTTAGAGCTGGGTCTAAACCTCAGTCATCTGACTCTACCACATCATGCAGGCCATAGACTGCCAATAAATTTCTAAGAGATCTAGAGATCAGGGTAAGAAATGGAGAACCTCAAATTCTCACCTTGTCTCAGTGTTAGGGATTGAAGGTTGTGTCCCCCCTCCAAATTTCCATGTTGAAGTCTAAGCCACAATGTGATGGTGTTTGAAGGTAGGGCCTTTGGGCAGTGATTAGGGTAAGATGAGGCCATAAGAGTGGGGTCTCATGATGGGATGACTGCCTTACAAGAAGAGACACCAGACAGCTTGCACTTGCCCTCCCTCTTCCTCTCTTTCTCTCTCTCCTTCCATCACTTCATCTGTTCCTCCTTCCTTCTGCCACGTGTGAACACAGTGAGAAGGAAACCATCTGCAAGCCAGGAAGAGGGCCCTCGCCAGAACCCAACCATGCTGATACTCTGATCTTGGGACTTCCAGCCTCCAAAACTGTGAAAATATAAATGTTTTTTAAGTTACCCAGTCTGTTGTACTTGTTACGGCAGCCTAAGCTAAGATACTTAGGTTAGGAAGGCCAGACAATGGTTAACTCAAAATAATAGTAATAATAGTAATAATAATGGGGAAAAGAGGGTATAGGGAAAGAAAGTAGCTATACCAAAGGATATGAAAGAAGATTTTTACCTCATTTACCTACTCATTCAACAAATACAACTTAAGCACTTCTCATGAGTTCAGCATACAAAGAATAAGATACAATCATGAACCAGACAGACACAGTCCCAACTGTCATAGAGATCTTATAGTTTAACAGAAGAGACAGGTAAACAAGCAATTATAATTCAACATGATGGAGAAATACAGGGTTCCAGGGGACCTGATACTAAGGGCACTTGACCTGGGCTTAGAGAGCCAAGAGATGGCTTCTTGGAGGCAGAAATTTCTAAGCTGGGCCTAGAAAGACAGGGAGCTAGAGATAATAAGTTCAAGATGGGAAGGGAAAGTGCTCTGGGCAGAGGGAGGAGCATGAGCGGAGGGGCGATAGTCAGTGTAGCTGGAGCCCGAGCTGAAGGTGGGGGATGAGGGAGATGATGCTGGAGAGGAACGTGGGCCACCGTGTGAAGACCCTCCTCAGCAACAGTAACAAGTTTGGAGTTTGGTTGGGGTTCAACCGGGAGCCCCTGAAGGGGACTGACCTCATCAGATTTGTAATTTTAGGAAAGGTGACTCCAGTGGCAGTGTGGAAACCAGACTAGAAGAAGCAAGACAAAGGACGAGAGGACCAGAGCAGAGGCTGTTACCATCTCCATGTAGGAGACACAAATGTGAGTGAGACAAGGTAACACCATGTGCTGCTGTCCTGGTAGAACAGGGTACTTTACAAACCTTGCCTCACTGCGCCCTTGTATCAGTGACAGCACACACTGGGTACTATTATTGTCCCCATATTTTCAGTTAAGGGATTGTCTCCCACAGAGCTACCCCTCTGGGGTTAGCTGCTGCCCTTTTGTCCCTGATTCCAAGGGGCCAGCTTCTCTTACTTAGACAGCTTTAATAGCCTCCTCCCTGGCCCTCTGCTTCCATTCTCACCTCCTGACAATCCATGACCAATGTAGGAACCAGAACAAGCTTTTAACATGTAAATCAGATCATGACAGCTCGCTGGTAAAAATCCTGCAGTGGCTTCCCACCACTTAGAATTAAATGCCTACTCTTCCCCATGATCCCATGTGATTGGGCCTCTACTTGCTCCTGGCCCCATTTCATACCACTCTCTCTCTCTGGTTCCCTACTCCAAGCCACAGTGGCTTTCTTATACGTCTGGAATGCTGTGCACTCAGCTCCTTCCAGGGTCTTGGCCATGTGTCACCTTCTCAGAGAAGCCCACCCAGAGCTATTAGAGGGCAACTCTAGCCCACTCCTCTGTTTCATTTTCTTCATAGTACCACCACATCTGAAGTTAACTTATTTATGTGTATGTTTGTTCACGGAATGACAGTCTCCAGACCCTCCTCATCCTATCCACACTAGACTAGTGTGTCTGATAGAACTTCCTGCAATGGTAGAAACGTGCTGTACCTATAAAGTCCAATACAGGAGTCACTAGCCTATGGAACACTTGAAATGTGGCTGAAGAACTGAAGTTTTAATTTGACTTCATTTTAATGAGTTCAAATTTAAATTTAGTGGCTATTGTATTGGACTGAGCATCTCTAGAGTATAAGCTCTAAGAAGGCAGAGACCACGTCTGTCACTACGTTCCTGTGCCTTCAATAGCATCTGACATTTAGTAGGTGCTCAATAAATAATTCTTGAGTGAATGAACAAAGATATGAACAGATAAACAACAAAATCTCTTCTGACCTGCTCTTGGCTCTGCTCTGCACCTCTCATGAGAGGCCCTGAGGCCTCCCTGCACTGGGTGGAACGGGGTTTGTTTGCTGCAGTGACCTCAGGCATTTGGCAGAAACACCAGGTGCCAGGGCAGCAGAATCAATTACTCCCTCCACTGCACTCCATTTGGAGCCAAACACCCCCTGTGAGGAGGTGGGATGGTAATGAGGCCTTACCAGTCCCCAGTAAATACTACAGCTGTTTCCTATACAGTCACTGGGGCTTTATGGAATGTGGAAGTGGCTCGGCCCATAAATCCATGTGAATCGCTTTATTTGTCTATTTCTACTCCTCCTCCTCCCTTGTCTAATGTTGGAAGGCACTAGGAGGGAGAACCAAGTCAGTATCAGGTCAAGAGGCTGAATTCAATTAAAGTCTTATTTGGACCCAATCTCTTTTAGGAAATGAAATCAGCATTAGGCTGAATAATATATTTTTTTGCAAGTTAGGGTCCCTCCTGGGCTCCATTTAGGCAGAAAGATAATTCAGAACAGACATTCAGTCTGGTCTTATTTCTACACAGTGAGGATTAGGACATCTACATTATCCTGTGGCAATAAGACAAAGTTATACTTCCCCCTGTAATCACCCCCAAATGATGACTGAGAAAGATATGGCTTCCAAGGCCTCTGGAAAGCACGCTTCACCTTGTTAATTGTGCCTAGGATTAGATGGGAAAGAAGCAGACGCAGATGCTGTGACAGAGAACAGACATTGGTTTATGAGACAGGACAAGCTGAGATCCACTGTGTCAAGGTGGCTCAAGTTGAATTTCCCTGAGAATCCATGTCATGCAAGGCCAGAGGATGCTATAAGGGGTCTCGTTTCCAGGGGCATGAAAGGAAACTCATGGGCCTGCCCTGAGAGGCTCATACAGAGGGAAAACAGAATGTATGACTACTGCAGACTCCATGGTGCTTGTCTTAGAACTTCCAGGCATGTGGTCTGAGATGCTTCGGGAAAAGAGCTGTATTTTCTCTGCAGTTTAGAAATTCTCCTTTCCCTGGAGAAGTCTCTGTGTTATAGCAGAGGACAAGCGGCATAGTCCCATATGCTGTCCGGACAATAGCCAGACTCCAGAGGATTGAACGCTCTGAAAATTATAATAATAGTAATAATAGTTACCATTCAGGAAGCCCCAATGACACCAGCCTTTTTCCACATTACCTCAATGAATCCCACAACAACTCTAGGACGGCTATAACTATCTACATTTTACAGGGTATAAAGAGGGAGAATTCAGAGAAGTTATCTGCCTTCTTGGATAGGCCCATATGGAAGGAACTGAGCGTGACCTCTGACCAACAGACAACAAGGAACTGAGACCCTCAGTCCGACAACCTGTGAGGAACTGAATCCTGCCAACAACCACAGGAGTCAGCTTGGAAGCAGATCCACTACAGACTGAATTGTGCTCTCCCAAAATTTGTATTTTGAAGCCCTACCCGCCAAAGTGCTAGTATTTGGAGATGCGGCCTTTGGTAGGTAATAAGGTTTAGATGAGCTCATAAGAGTGGGGCCTTACAAGAGACCAGAAAGCTTGTTCCCTTTCTCTCTCCATTATGTGAGGACAAAACAAGAAGGTGGCTATCTGCAAGCCAGGGAGAAAGATCTCACCAGAACCCACCATGCTTATCTTGGACCTCTAGCCTCCAGAACTGGGAAGACATAAACGTCAGTTGTTTAAGCCACCCAGTCTGTCATACTTTGTCATGGCAGCCCAAACTGACTAATATAAGACCTTCCCCAGTTGAGTCTTCATATGAGACCTCAGCACCAGCTGACACCTCAACTGCAGCCCTGTGAGCCTGAATGGCAGCCTGAAGCAGAGGACCCAGCAATTCCAAGCCTAAATTCTTTAAGATTTTATTTATTTATTTGACAGAAAGAGAGAGAGCATAAGCAGGGGGAGTGGCAGGCAGAAGGAGACAGAGAAGCAGGCTTCCCACTCAGTGGGGAGCCCAACTCGGGGCTCAGTCCCAAGACCTTGGGATTATGACCTGAGCCAAAGTCAGATGCTTAACCAACTGAGCCGCCCAGGTGCCCCAGCCCGAATTCTTGTTACACAGAAACTGTAAGATAATAAATGTGTGTGTTCTTATGACACATTTTGGGGGATAACGTGTTATTTAGCAAAACATAACTGATATAGTGACACAACCCACAAGTGCCTCTGCTCTTATTCTAAATCAAGTCAACCTGATCCCAGAACTCACCTGATTTTTGTATTCCATCGCATCGCTTTTCATGTTTTATTCCTTACCTTTTCCCAGAAGTGCCAATATAGCTGCTATTGCTCTGAAACTGACACTGTCCCTGTGCAAGTGATTGCAAGTCACTTCCCCAATCTGAGTCCTCACAGGCCATCTCCTGAAAGGTTCTTTCTTTTCTTTTCTTTCTTTCTTTCTTTCTTTCTTTCTTTCTTTCTTTCTTTCTTTCTTTCTTTCTTTTCTTTCTCCCTTCCTTCCTTCCTTCCTTCCTTCCTTCCCTCCCTCCCTCCCTCCCTCCTTCCTTCCTTCTTTTTTTTTTCTGAAAGGTTATTTCTTGTAAGAGGATTGGAAAGCTTTTATGTAGAGGGCTATATTCTGGGGGTAATTTGGATAAGGTCCCTTGCCTTCCTTTTTCAACCTAACAAATACCATCTCATGACAATAACAGTCAATAAGCATTTTCCAAGGCAGACCAAAGTCAGGCCTGCCAGTGGAGTCTTCAAAGGAAGCAGCACACCTTAGTAGTGCTGTGTCATGACATAAGGGGGAGGGTTATTTTTCAATCAGAATCAAGGACCAGTGTTCCCCAAAGAGCTATATAGTTACCTTTCCTTCAAGATGTTACCCCTGCCATTGGCATGTCTGGGTTTGCCCCCCTAGATTTCCTAAGACTGGTTCTTATTTGGGAACCACAAGTATTAGCCCTCTGTGTCACCTGCCCAGCTAAAACTGTTACTCACTGGCCCTACATGAGATAAGGTCTGTTTGTAAATCTTCCCAAATACAACCAGAGTCAATCCATTCAAACACATTTCTTCCAGCATCATCACACTCTACGATGGTGAGAGCAAGTAAAGGAAGCCATCCACAAATGTGGTCTTGTTGGGAAATAGTTACCCCAAGAGAAGGCAAGAGCAAAAACAGGCTATATTCAGCCTTATTTCAGACCACACCAATTTTAATTAATCTGGATAAGTTAACTCCTTATCCATCATAACATGGTAATGCTCCCAGTGAACAGTTACACAAAAAGGTAGAATGTAAAAATGTGAGTATAGTAAAATCTCATCTAAGAAAAAAAGAGAAAAGGAAAGAAAAGGGAGGGAAAAAGCATTCTAAGAAAATGGTTCTCAAATATGCACATATCAGAGACACCCTGGAAAGCTTCTTTAAATACACTGGTGGCCTTACCCCCAGAGTCTCTGATTTAGTAGTTCTGGGATGAGATTGGAAATTTTGCATTTCTTTCTTTTTTTTTTTTTTTTTTTAAGATTTTTAAAATTTGTTTATTTTAGAGGAGGGGAGAGAGACAGTAGGGTGAGGGGCAGAGGAAGAGGAAAGAGAGAATCCCAAACAGACTCTGCACTGAGTGTGGACCTCAACACAGGGCTCAATCTCACAACTCTGAGATCATGACCTGAGCTGAAATCAAGGGTTGAACACAACCAACTGAGCCACCCAGCACCCCAAAATTCTGCATTTCTAAGAAGTTATCTGATGATGTTAGTCTAGAGATTGGACTTTTTGAGGACCACTGCTATAAAAAATATGTCAAGATTCAGTGGTTACCTATAGGAAATGGATCTAAGGACAATGCCTAATACTATTCCATATTTTTGAATATTGATAATAAAAGGATGCATTGTTTATAATCAGAAAACTACAGGGGTGCCTGGGTGGCTCAGTCAGTTAAGCATCTACTTTCAACTCAGGTTATGATCCCAGTGTCCTGGGATCAAGCCACATGTTGGGCTCCCTGCTCAGTGGGGAATCTGCTTCTCCTTCCCCCTGCTTTTGTGATCTTTCTCTCTCTCTCTCTTTCCCTCTCAAATAAATAAATAAAATCTTTAGAAAAGGGAAAAGAAAAATACATAAGTAGTATAAAATAAAGGGGAAAAGTTGCTCTTTTAAATTTGTGTGTATCATCATATTAACAAAATGAAGGATAAAAATCATGACCATCTCAATAGATGCAGAAAAAGCATTTGACAAAGTACGACATCCACTCATGATTAAAACTCTCAACAATGTGGGTTTAGAGGGAATACACCTCAACATAATAAAGGCCATATATATGAAAAACCCACAGCTAACATCCTATTCAATGGGGAAAAAACTGAGAACTTTTCTTCTAAGATCAGGAAGACAAAGATGTCTATGCTTACCACTTTTATTCAGCATTTTACTGGAAATCCTAGCCATGGCAATTAAACAAGAAAAAGAAATAAAAGGCATCCATACTGGTAAGGAAGAAGTTATATTGTTGCTATTTACAGAAGACATAATACTATACATAGAAAACCCTAAAAATTCCATCAAAAAACTATTAGAAGTAATAAATGAATCCAGTAAGTTGCAGGATACAAAATTAATACACAGAAATCTGCTGCATTTCTATACACTAACAATGAAGTAGAAAAAGTAAAATTAAGAAAACAATTCCGTTTACAATTACACCAAAAAGAAAAATACCTAGGAATATACTTAACTAAGGAGGTAAGTACTCTGAAAACTATACTACCATGTACTCTGAAAAGAAAGCTTGCTCTCTTTCTCTCTCCATCATGTGAGGACAAAACAAAAGGTAGCTGTCTGTAAGCCAGTGTACTGGCTTATGTATTTTATATACTCTAAAAATGATTAAATAATGATGAAAGAAATTGAAGACAACACAAACAAATGGAAAGACAGTCCATCCTCATGGATTAGAAGAATTAGTATTTTAAAATGTCCATACTACCCAAAGCAATCTACAGACTCGACACTCTCCCTATAAAAATGCCAACAGAAATTTTCACATAACTAGAACAGATAATATTAAATTTTGTATGAAACCACGAAAGATTCTGAATAGCCAAAGCAATCTTGAGAAAGAACAAAGCTGCTGGTATCACAATTCCAGATTTCAAGATATACTACAAAACTGCAATAATCAAAAGAGAATGGTACTGATACAAAAACAGACATATAGATAAATGAAGCATAACAGAGAGCCTAGAAATAAACCCATGATTACATGGTTACTCTATGACAAAGGAGAATATACAATAGGGAAAAGACAGTCTCCTCAATAAACAGTGCTGGGAAAACTGGATGGCTACATGCAAAAGAATGAAACAGGATCACTTTCTAACACCATAAACAAAAATAAACTAAAAATGGATTAAAGACCTATACGTGATACCTGAAACCATAGAACTCACAGAAGAGAACATAGGCAGTAATTTCTTTGACAGCAGCCATAGCAACATTTTTCTAGATATGTTTCCTAAGGCGAGAGAAAAAAAAGCAAAAATAAACAATTAGGACTACACCAAAATAAAAAGCTTTTGCACAGTGAAGGAAACCATCAACAAAATGAAAAGGCAACCTACTGAGTGGGAGAAGATATCTGGAAATGATGTATCTGATAAGGGGTTAATACACAAAATATATAAGGACCTTCTACAACTCAACATAAAAAAAAAAACCCAAATAATCCAATTAAAATAGGCAGAGGACTTGAATAGATTTTTTTCCCCAAAGAAGACATACAGATGGCCAACAGATGCACAAAAAGATGCTCAACATCACTAATCATCAGGGAAATACAAATCAAAACCACAATGAGATATATCACCTTATACCTGTTAGAACGGCTAAAATAAAAAACACAGGAAATAAAGAAGTACGTGTTGTAGAGGATATGGAGAAAAAGGAACCCTGTGCACTGTTGGTGGGAATGTAAATTGGTGCAATCACTGTGGAGAAAACACTATGGAGGTTCCTCCAAAAATTAAAAACAGAAATACCTGGAGTGCCTGAGTAGCTCAATCAGTTCAGCAACTAACTCGATTTTAGCTCAGATCATGATCTCGGGGTCCTGGGATCGAACCCCTGAGGTGGACTCCCCACTCAGCAGGGAGTCTGCTTATCTCCCTCTCCCTCTGTCCCTCCCCCTTCTCTCTCTCTCTCTCTCCCTCTAGAATAAATAAATAAAGCTTTTTAAAAAATAGAAATACCATATAATTCAGTAATTCCACTACTGAGTATTTATCCAAAGAAAATGAAAACACTAATTTGAAAAGACATATGCACCCCTATATTTACTGTAGCATTTTTATAATAGTCAAGATACAGGAGCAACCCAAGTGTCCATCCACAAATGAATAGATAAAGAAGATGTGTGTGTGTGTGTGTGTGTGTGTGTGTGTGTGTGTGTGTGTGTGTGTGTGTGTGTGTGTAATATTACTCGGCCATAAAAAAGAATGAGATTTTTCCATTTGCAACAACATGGGTGAGCCTAGAAGGTATATCACGCTAAGTGAAATAAGTCAGAGGAAGACAAATATCATTGTGATTTAACTTATATGTGGAATCTAAAAAAAAAAAAAAAAAGAATAAACAAATCAAAAGCAACAGACACATAAATACAGAGAACTGATGGTTGCCAGAGGGGAGGTGAGCGAGGGGAAGGGTTAAAGGGGTAAAGGGGAGTAGCAGGTACAAGCTTCCAGTTATGGAATGAGTAAGTCATGGAAATAAAAAGTACAGTCATGGAAATAAAAAGAATATAGTCAGTGGTATTATAATAGCATTGTGTGGTGACAGATGGTAGCTGTATTTGTGGTGGCCATAGAATAATGTATAAACTTTTAGAATCACTATGTTGTGCATCTGATACTAATAGAACATGGTGTGTCAACTACACTTCAACAAAAAAATGAGTATAAAAAATAAAATAATAAATAAATATATGTGGATCAGAAGAGTTAATCTTTTACGCTTCCTTCCAGGTAAAATTCAAAAACAGACAAAGCTAATTCATGGTGATAGAAATCAAAGTCTTGGCAATAATTTTTTGGATATGATACCGAAGGCACAAATAAATAAATAAAATAAAAAATAAACACATGGGACTATATTAAACTAAAATGCTTCTACACAGCAAAGCAAACCACCGACAAAATTAAAGGCAACCTATGGAATACAAACAAAAATTTGCAAATTCACACATTGATAAGATGCTAATATCCAATATATAAAGAATTCATATAACTCAATAGCAAAAGGTAATAATAATCCAATTAAAAATGGACAAAGGACATGAAGAGTCATTTTTGCTGAACAGACAAATGGCCAACAGGAATATGAAAAGGTGCTCAACATCACTAATCATCAGGGAAATGCAAATCAAAACCATAACGAGACATCACTTCATGCCTGCTAGAATGGCTGACAAAAAGACAAGAGATGACAAATGTTGGCCAGGATATGGAGAAAAGGGAACCTCTGTGTACTTCTGATGGGAATATAAATTGGTGCAGCTACTGTGGAAAAGAGTGGGGAAGTTCCTCAAAAAATTAAAAATAGAATTACCATATGATCCAACAATCCCACTGCTGGGAATATAGCCAAAGGAAACAAAAACAGTATGTTAAAGAAAGATCATTCATAGCTGCATTATCTACAATATCCAAGACATGGAAACAACCTAAGTGTCCATCAACAGATGAACGGATTAAAAAGTTGTGGTATTTATATGCAATAGAATACTATTCAGCCATAAAAAAGGAAACCCTGCTATTTCTGATGACATGGATGGCCCTTGAGGGCATTATGCCAAGTGAGATAAGTCTGACAGAAAAGACAAATACTGTATGTTCACGCTTGTATGTGGAATTCAAAACAACAACAAACTCATAGAAAAAGAGACCAGATTTGTGGATACCAAAGACAGGCAAGGAGAGAGCAGGGGCGGGGGGGGGGGGGG
>LNAC01000267.1:868691-912900 GCA_002007465.1 Ailurus styani
CTGGAGGACGGGGGGGGGGGCGTTTGGGGGGGTAAAATCCCCTGGCAGTAGAAGCTTCATGCTCAGGTTTCTGGTTTCAGGCCTCTAGGATTCAGTGGCAAGATGAATTAACTACTGAATTAATATCTTGCCTCTCCACACTAATGAGCTGGCAGCCTCTTCATCCTCTGCTTGGGCTTCTTCACTTTCAACCACAAAGCCACTCAAACCCCAGAAGTGACAGTGACAGCACTAAGAATATGGGCTGTGAAAATAACAGAATCAGACAAACAGTTTGACCGGATATTATGGATCTACCCAGACTGGGAGACTCTTGAAAACAAGAGAATGTGGTATATGTCCTACACAGGGTTGAGGACCTGACCCATGATTGGTAAAGCTCTGTCCATCCTCATTTATTTTATAGATGGGAAAACTGAGACCCAGGAAACTTAGGAGACTTGGCCATGTTCACTCAGAATCAGGAGGTCACATGGACTCCTAGTTAAGGCCCCTGGCACATAGGGCCAGACTGAATGGGGTTTGCATCCCAGATATTAGACTCTAGGGGAGTTTACTTAAGAATAATAATTATGATAATAATAATAAAAGGGCCTACATTTTGAGGTTGTTATAGGAATAAATGAAGTAATCCATATACTCAACATATAATTGGTACCCCCAAAATAACTGGTACTGTTATTAATGCATTAGCCAGAACATAACCAATTATTCCCCAGAAGACTTGTGCACAATGCAAGAGGAAATTCAACTTCGCCTCAATCCATATCCATTTTTTCCATGCCCCACCTTCTTTTGACACAAACTGACCATTTAACCAGTTAACATTTAACGATCAACTTTTTTTTTTAAGATTTTATTTATTTATCTATTTGAGAGAAAGAGAGCAGGGGAAGGAACAGAGGGACAGGGACAAGCAGACTCCATGCTGAGCATGGAACCTGATGTGGGACTGGATTCCAGGGCCCTGAGATTATGACCTGAGCCAAAAATCAAGAGTCAGCCGTTTAACTGAATGAGCCACCCAGGTGCCCCAGATTTAACAATCTTCTCTTAAGGCAGTGTTTCTCAAACATTTTGGTCTCAGGATCCTTTTCCACACTTAAAATTTATTGAGGATTCCCAAAGAGCTTTCATTTATATGGGGTTTTATTTTATTTTATTTTATTTTATTTTATTTTATTTTATTTTATTTTATTTTATTTTAAGATTTTATTTATTTTACAGAGAGAGAGAAAGCACAAGCAGATTGAGCAGCAGGCAGAGGGAGGGGGAGAAGCAGGTTCTCCACTGAGGAAGAAGCCAGATGCTGATGAGGGCTCCATTCCAGGATCCTGGGATCAGGACCAGAGCCAAAGGCAGATGCTTAACTGTCTGAGCCACTCAGGTGCCCCTTATGGGTTTTTTAAACTATTTATTAGTTTATTTTAAAACAATAATAAACTCATTAAACGTTAACATTACATATTTTTATGAAATATAGCTATTTCCAAAACAAAAAAAACTTAATGAGAAGATTAATGCAAATCTCTTTAAGGTCTGGCTTGATAGAGGACAGCTAGGTTCTCATACCTGCTTCTGCATTCAATCTATTGTGATATACTATTTGAACTGTAATATATGAAAAAAATACAGTCTCATATGGATATAGAGTTGGAAAAGGGAGGGATATTTAAACAGCAGTTCAGATCATCGTGAATTTTCTTGATACTACCTCAAAACTCAGCAAGTGGTAGTTTCTTAAAGATTAGTTGCAGGTAGAATCTGAAATCACATGACGAAATTTTCATACTCTGGCCTATCGTGTGCTTTGAATGGATTTTTTTTTTAATTTATGCATGATTTTTTTTAACATCATGCATTGGTCATTTGGAAAATATTGGCTGAGTTACACACATCTTCCAAATGCTGTCACATTTCACTATATAAGATCACATTTATTTATTTATTTTTTAAAGATTTTATTTATTTATTTGACAGAGAGAGAGAAATCAGATCACAAGTAGGCAGAGAGGCAGGCAGAGAGAGAGGAGGAAGCAGGCTCCCCGCCGAGCAGAGAGCCCGATGCGGGCCTCGATCCCGGGACCCTGAGATCTTGACCTGAGCCGAAGGCAGAGGCTTTAACCCACTGAACCACCCGGGCGCCCTAAGATCACATTTATTAACATCACTACTAATCTCATGAGATAAGTCTTTATTGGGAAGCTGTCAAATTCATAGTAACAGATATTCTAATTTTCACTTGAAAGCTTGAATTTGATCTATGGTAACAAATACTATCAGTGTTTTCCTTCACAGGCTCATTTCAGTTATTTTTGAGAAATTTTCTACCACATACCCTAGCTGGAGTAGCTTTCATTAAAAGATAATTTTTTAAAAAACAAGGTAAAAACCAGAACTCTCATACAGATATAAAATGCATACATATTAAAGATTTTATTTAACTCATAATGAGAGAACCAAGCAGATGTTTTAACCAGTTCAAATAAGCCCAAGAAGCACAGATTTATGATGAATAAAAGGATGTTAAATGTGCAAACAGCACAAAACTGGCTTTTTCAAAGAGGAAAGGGTGTCCCTCACCAGGTGGGATTCATTTGCATCTCCATAGACAAGACTTATTTTGCATTGTTATCAGTTATCTACAACTTAGAGAGTTGTAAAATAGCTCCATAGAATAGCATGTGCTAAAAAAAAAAAAAAAAAAGAAAACGCATGTGCTATAGGCCATGCACAATTTTCCTCTGAAGCACAGATCTTCCCCACAGTCTTCTGTCACCCATTCTTTCAAGAAAAATAGTGGTTTTTGAAAGAAAAAAAAAAAGCAGCTAGTTCAGCTCACAACTCAGCACTATTGCATTTCCTGAGACAATCATCCTACGTTGGTATGCAACACAAATAACCCTAGTGAAGTCTGGTGCCACTGCCTTGTTTCTGCTAAGGTGCCAGCAAGTTGAGCTACCATTGTTTTACACTATCAGTGCAAACGCCAACACAATGAAATGACAAATAATGGTCTTAGTATTCATCTGATACTTTTAGATTAGTAAATAATTTTGACCTTGAGGACCTCCTGACCAGGTCTTGGGGAATCCTAGGAGGATACTTTTAGAACCACCTGCCTAAGATATGTAGTTGATGGAGGAAATGATCTAAAGAAAGAATGAAAAGGAGCACCTGACTGGCTCAGTAGGTAGAGCATGTGACTCTTGATCTTGAGGTCATGAGTTCAGGCTCCCCATTGGGCATAGAGCTTACTGGAGGGAAAAAATTAAAAAAAGGAAGAAGAAGAAGATGCAAAGAGCCACACTTGCAAACTGAATAATCACTGCCTGGAGAGGGAAAAGTTACCAATGAAAATCTAGGAACAGTGGCATGGTGTTGGGGAAGTGAAGAATTTAAGCACAATAATAAAACCTACTAAAAGTTACAATGCTTTGTTATTATTATGTACTGGCAATTCCAAATAATGCCAGTGATAAAAATACTCCTACCCACATGGCAGACCATTCCTACTGCTCCACCTGTATGTCAGAGTCCAGAAATACAAAGCCAAGTCCAGGAATCCGCTAGCATGAGAAGCACAGACTGTAGAGGGGAGAGGTTGCAACCACTCCATTCCTCTTTTTTAGTGATTACCTTAGAAATGTTAACATGGATGCTTGTCAAAATCCAAAACTGATCAGTATCTTAATCCTCCTCTCCTCCCAAAAACAGGGATTGTAACTCTCCAACATTAGTCATCTCCTTGCTCAAATTTTGAACGATTGTTATTATAAATTTTGGTTTATTTAACCTTACAAGACATTGCTGTTATCTTATAGAATTGATGTTTTTTTTATTTGTCCATGTATTTAGCACTTCCTTTGCTCTTCATTCCTTTTGGCATCTCAGACCTTCTGCCTAAAGTATATTCTTTAGAGTGTCCTTTAGTGAGAGTCTGCTGGTGATGAATTCTCTCAGATTTTATCTCCAAATATCTTTATTTCCTCTTCCTTTAAAAAATATTTTTGCCGCGGGCGCCTGGGTGGCTCAGTGGGTTAAAGCCTCTGCTTTCGGCTCAGGTCATGATCTCAGGGTCCTGGGATCGAGGCCCGCATCGGGCTCCCTGCTCAGCGGGGAGCCTGCTTCCCCCCCTCTCTCTCTGCCTGCCTCTCTGCCTCCTTGTGATCTCTCTCCCTCTGTGAAATAAATAAATAAATAAATCTTTTAAAAATATATATATATATATATATTTTTGCCGCATATACAATCCTAGGTTCATAGTTACTTTCTCAGCACACTTAAGATATTTCAGTAGTTTCTATTATTGCTGCTGCGAGGACAACTGTGAGGATAATTGCCAATCTTTAAAGATAATCTTGCCTCTGAGATTGCTTTAAGATCTCCTCTTCTTTGGTGTTCTGCAGTTTCATTTTATGATGTGTGCAGGTATGGATTTCTTTTTTTTTTTTCCACTTATTGTTTTTTATTGGAGTATAATTAACATACAGTGTTATATTAGTTTCAGGTATACGGTATAATGATTCAGCAATTCTGTACATTATTCAGTGCTCGAGACAACTGTACTCTGGATTTCTTTTTCTCTCACTTGAGATTCACTGTGCTACCTGAATATGTGGACAGGTGTCTTTCACTAATACTGAAGCTAATACTTTTGCTAATACCGAAGACCTCAGCTACTATCTGTTTAAATATTATCTCTGTATCATTCTTTCTCTTTTCTTATGGAACATTCTATGTGTATTCATTCTGACTTTCTTCATTCTGTCTTCATTCTGTCTTCCAGATCTCTTAACATCTCTTTCCTATTCTCTATCCCTTTGTGTCTTCTCTGTGTTGTGTTCTGAATATATTTTTCAGAGCTCTCCCCTCGATTACTGATTCTTTCCTTGGTGTATCTAATTAACTGTTGAGTCCATAATTTTTCATTTCTAAAAATGTTTTTCAAATATACTCTGTCAGTTTATAGTCTGATTTATTCATAATTTTATTAATTTCCATAAACATATTAAAATACTTATTTTATATTATGTCTAGTAATTCCACTCTGCATTCTTCATGGGTCTGATTCTGCTGTCTGTTGTTTCTGCTGGCTCAGTACTCACATTTCCTTGGGCTTCCTTAACGTATTTTATCATTTTTGAGTAGGAGCTGAAATTTCTTAGAAATCTATCATAAAGAATTCTTTGAGGCATGGGATGCAATTTCCTCTAAGGGGGTATGAATTTCGTTCTGCTAGGCGCTTCAAGAAAACTACCAATGTAGCTAGCATCACTTTGGCAATGTGAATTCATGTTAAGATCCTCAAAAGTATTGACTTATGGCTATAAATTCTCAGGGAAGATTTTTTTTTTAACCCTCCACCCAGCCCCATTGTTTAAGACAAGCCATTGTTTTTCCCTCTGGCGACAGGTTTAGTTCTAAATTACCCTTGCACTAAATCACCTTTACACTGAACTATGGCCATCTGAGGCCTTGACTTTATGGAAGGGATCCTATTAGACCCTCACTTTGGGTACAATCTAGGCTTTATCTCCTTTCTTCCATGAAAAATGAGAGCTCAAAAATCACCTCATTCAGCAAGTATCTATGAGGCGAAAGCCAGCTTTGGGACACTGCTTACCCTTCTTAGTTTTTGGCCTTTGAGGATTCCTTAATAACTTGCTGGCTCATGAACACATTTTTTAAAATGGCTTTTATATGTTATCCAGCACACTTAGTTGTTTCCAACAGGAGGATCAGTCAAGGTAGTTACTCCCACAGACTGTAAGAAATGAAAGTTCACATAAAAGCATGTGGTATATAAATGATGAATGGTTAAATGCTGCTCATTTATGTGGAAAAGGAGTCAGGAAAGGCAACAAGGTTGCAGTTGGGGATATATCCGAAAAACTCAGTAGGGACTAGCCAATGAAGGGCCTTGAATGTCAACAATCCACATTTGAACTTTATCCAGCAGGTAATGAAGGTGCTTCTAAATTTGGACCACAAGATTCATAAAGGTTCTTCGTATACTAACATTTTAGGATTCGACTATTGTTTCCCTTTAAAGTAGCTTAGTTTTTCACAGTGTGGCCAAGTTCCACCTATATCAGAACCATATGGTTCATATATCAAAACTTGCAGATTTCTGAGTCCCATCATAAACCTACTGAATCAGTATCCTCAGGGAGGGAAGATGGGGAAGAGATCACTGGTAGAGTGGGAAATCACTTTTTAATGACATAGAATGGAATAAATATTCACAGGAGTGCCTGGCTGACTCAGCTGGTAGAGTGACTCTTGATCTCAGGGTTGTAAGTTCAAGCCCCACACTGGGTGTAGACATTGCTTAAAAATAAAATATTAAGAAAAAAAAGAAAAAGAAAAAAATCACTCACAGAAAAAAATACCTTGCTGCGAGTATTGTTTCATTAAACCTTTGTTTAGGGGTGCCTGGGTGACTCAGTCGTTAGGCGTCTGCCTTCGGCTCAGGTCATGATCCCAGGGTCCTGGGATTGAGCCCCGCATCAGGCTTTCTGCTTGGCGGGAAGCCTGCTTTCCCTCTCCCACTCCCCCTGTTTGTGTTCCTGCTCTCACTGTCTCTTTCTGTCAAATAAATAAATAAAATCTTTACAAAAAAATAAATAAAATAAACCTTTGTTTAGGTGTTATAAAGTGTGCCTGTGGGTATGTGTGCGTGTGTGCTTGTACACATACTGGGCCAAGCTATAAAATGTGTTTTTATGTGTTGAAATCAAAAAACTTAGAGAAGCAATGTCTTAGAGGATGCCCCTTATATTGTTTTTGATCAGATTTTACCTGTAATTAAAATCTTGTGTGGAAAAGGGATGCAGTATCATTTCCCCCTGAATAACCCTGCCCATAGCAAGCTGGAACACATCTATTTTTGTACATAAATCAATTAATTTTGGCATTTCCTGACTCAAAATGAAGTGATGAAAAGGCATCTCCATGAACCTGGTATGGGTGGAAACATGCTGTTAATTGTCACCTATTCAAGAACTGTTTTCTCGGGCGCCTGGGTGGCTCAGTGGGTTAAAGCCTCTGCTTTCGGCTCAGGTCATGATCTCAGGGTCCTGGGATCGAGGCCCACATCGGGCTCCCTGCTCAGTGGGGAGCCTGCTTCCCCCTCTCTCTCTCTGCCTGCCTCTCTGCCTCCTTGTGATCTCTCTCCCTCTGTGAAATAAATAAATAAATAGATTGATAGATAGATAGATAAATAAATAAATAAATACGAACTGTTTTCTCATTTTCCTCAAGAGATTACAAAGCCTATGTTCTGGCCCTCGTTACATCTCAGCAACCCTACTTAAGAAGATGAAGTATCACAAAATCCTGGCACAACTAATTCCAAAGTACTGAGGGGGTCCCTTTGCTGTGCAGGATTTTGTATTGCTTCCACAAATGGTCATAGGTTGCAGCCTGGAATATCCTTTGTTATCTGGATACTTTTTTCCTTGTACTTGCTTCAGTGGTGTGAGTAGAGTGTGTGTGTGTGTGTGTGTGGGTGGGTGTGTATGTGTGTGTGTTTATTTGTGGCCTGTTCTCCAAAAACACTGATGAGCACGGACAAATACAAACCCTTCCATCCAAGCATCAACAGCAAACATACAGACACACACAGAAAAACAGACACACAGACACACACAAATGGTTGTCCTGAATATATTTCACAGGTTTCAGTAATACATTTAATGCCTATTATGTCTTCCACTTCCACATACCTTTAGTACTGTTATTTATCTTTTTTCATTAAACCAAATTGCAGCTTTATATAAAAGTTTCATGACGAATATCTTAGAGATATCACCTCACACCTGTTAGAATGGCTAGTATCAAAAAGACAAAACATAACAAGTGTTGGTGAGGATGTGGAGAAAAGGAAACCCTTCTCCACTGTGGGTGGGAATGTAAATTGATGCAGTATGGAAGTTTCTTAAAAAATTAAAAATAGAAATACCATATAATCTAGTAATTCCACTTCTGGATATGCACCTGGAGAAAATAAAAACACTAGTTTGAAAAAATACGTGCCCTCCTATCTATTTTCATTGCAACATGATTTACAATAGCCATGATATGGAAGCAAACTAAGCATCCATCAATAGGTGAATGGATAAAGAGGTGGTATGTATAGACAATGGAATGTTACTCAGTCATAAAAAAAGAATAAAATCTTGCCATTTGCAACAACATGGGTAGACCTAGAGGGTCTTATGCTAAATGAAATGAGTCAAAGAAAAATACCGTATGATTTCACTTAGGTGTGGAATCTGAAGCAAACAGACAAGACAAAACAGAAACACTCAAAAATACAGACCCAACTGAGATTGCCAGAAGGGAGGTTGATGGGGGTATGGGCAAAATAGGTGAAGGAGATTAAGAGGTACAAACTTCCAGTTATAAAATAAGTCATGGGGTACAGAGTATAGCATAGGGAATATAGTCAATAATATTGTAATAACTTTGCATGCTGACAGATGGTAACTACACTTACCATAGTGAGCATTTCATAATGTTTTAAATGTCAAGTCACGGGCGCCTGGGTGGCTCAGTGGGTTAAAGCCTCTGCTTTCAGCTCAGGTCATGATCTCAGGGTCCTGGGATCGAGGCCCGCATCGGGCTCCCTGCTCAGCAGGGAGCCTGCTTCCCCCGCTCTCTCTCTGCCTGCCTCTCTGCCTCCTTGTGATCTCTCTCCCGCTGTGAAATAAATAAATAAAATCTTTTAAAAAAATAAAAATAAAAAAAATAAATGTCAAGTCACTATGTTGTGCACCTGAAACTAATATACTATTGCTTGACAACTATACTTCAATTAAAAATAATTTTATTTTAAGATTTTATTTATTTAGAGGGAAAAAGAGCACATGCGCACGAGGAGGGGGAGGGGCAGAGGGAGAGGGAAAGAATCCTCAAGCAGACTCCACGCTGAGCATGGAGGCTGAAGTGGGGCTCTATCCCACGACCCCGAGATCATGACCTAAGTTGGATGCTAAACCAACTGAGCCACCCAGGTGCCCCTATTTTATTTTTAATAAATAAATTTGTAAAAGAATGTCTTGTATCACCGTTTTCAAAAGGAAAACTAGAATCACTTGCCCAAAGAAGAGGTAACTGTAAGAAACAAACGCCTAAGAAGGAGAACCAAATCATCACACTCATATTCCAATACCTGCTAAGGCTCTGAACCTGAATGAAACCTGTTTTTGTTTTTTTTTTAAGATTTTATTTATTTATTTGACAGAGAGCACAAGTAGGCAGAGCAGCAGGCAGAGGGAGAGAGAGAAGCAGGCTCTCCACTAAGCAGGGAGCCTGATGTGGGGCTCGATCCCAGGACCCTGGAATCATGACCCAAGCCAAAGGCAACCCCCAACCACCTGAACCACCCAGGCGCCCCTGTTCTCTATTTTAAAAAGAGACTTGACTGTTTCTTTTTAAAGACCTCCTTGGGGGAGGGATGCTGGCTGGCTCAGTCCACAGAGCATGCTTACTCTTGATCTCAGGGTCATGAGCTCAAGTCCCATGTTGGGTGTAGAGCTTCCTTTAAAAAAAAAATTAAAACCTACCAGAACAAACTGAGTCTTTTTCTGTGATATTATCAAAAGGCATGAGAGATTAGAAAAGGCAATAACTTTCTTTTTTTTTTTTTTTTAATTTATTCATTTGACAGAGAGAGAGAGATTACAAGTAGGCAGAGAGGCAGGCAGAGAGAGAGGAGAGAGGAGGAAGCAGGCTCCCTGCCGAGCAGAGAGCCCGATGTGGGCCTCGATCCCAGGACCCTGGGATCATGACCTGAGCCGAAGGCAGCGGCTTTAACCCACTGAGCCACCCAGGCGCCCAAGGCAATAACTTTCTCATTAGTGATTCATTTGGTTTTTTGGTTTGCTTTTGTTTTGTTTCTTGCGATTTATTTGCAGCCTGAACAAGTATTTCTTAGGATCATCTCCTATTCCACTGATCCTTCAAGTTTGGGCAAGGATGTTATAGATCTGAGGTTCTCAGACTGCAGCATACATCAGAATCACCTGAAGGGCCTGTCAGACTGGATGGCTGGGCCTCATCCCCCTTTTCTGAGTCAGCAAGTGAAGCTCAGGAAGTTTCCAGGTGGTGCTCATGCTGGAGGTGCAGATCACACTTTGGGAACCACTACACAGACGAATCCTCCACATCTATTACAGCCCTGTTCAAGTGACCCTCCTTTGCTGCCCTCTATCCACATTAAACTTCTCCTAGTCACTTCTTGCCCATCTCACCGAATCTCGGTCTTTTCACGTAAAACAAACATCGTCCTCCCTTCACAAGTCCCATGCTTTGAAATACTTTTTGCCTGTCAAACAGAACACACTTATCAAGTAATAATTTATTTTCTCATGTTTTATTAATCAAAGACAAGGGAACTGCCAGTCAGAGCTTCCAGTCAGCATGGGGTAACTGGTGTTTCTATACTGAGTTGATATAATTCTAGCCCAGAGCAAGGAAACCTGATGTTTTAGCTTAATTAGCCTGTGCATCTAATCTCTGGTAAATACAAGCTTTTTTGGTTAGTCTTTTTGAAGTACTGAAAATAGCTCACAGACACCCCTCCCCACTCTCCCTCATTACCCTTCTGGGGGTGAGAAGCTCAGGTTAGGACCACCTGGTATCTATCACTCATTTGGTAATTAATCACTGATTGTCTTCTGTCATTTCTCCTATTGTTGTGCCTTAAGAGCATGAAGGGGTTGCATCTGGCCCTTCCTATAAACCATACAGTACCTTGTTCAGAGCTTCAGTTAGCAACTGCCCTCTTTCCCACAGAAACAAAAACAAAACAAAACAAAACAGAAAAAGAAAACTATTTCTTTCATTTAGATGTTTGACTATACCTCAGTTGTATCCAGGGGAGAGCAACACAATGAAAGAATATTTGCAGTAAAATAGACCAGTATTGTAAATAGGAGGATTGAGCTCAAAAGTTACCCTTTGGGGCGCCTGGGTGGCTCAGTGGGTTAAAGCCTCTGCTTTCGGCTCAGGTCATGATCTCAGCGTCCTGGGATGGAGACCCATCGGGCTCTCTGCTCAGCAGGAAGCCTGCTTCCTCCTCTCCCTGTCTCTCTGTGCCTGCCTCTCTGCCTACTTGTAATCTCTCTCTCTGTGTCAAATAAATAAATAAAATCTTAAAAAAAAAAAAAGTTACCCTTTGGGGGACAGAAAACAAGTCAACAAAACAATTGATTTCCAGAGTTGGTAAAGAGCCTTGAAAATAACTACCTGCGTGAATGAGTGCGCTGGGATATGATTCCAATGGATTGCCCTGCCCAGTGGCTCCTGGAAGGCTGGTAAGGGAGAAGCGTTTGAAAATAGTCTGACAGAACCACAAGCAGATGAACTGAGTATCTGGAGTGATGGTAAGATCTTAATGAATCAGAAATACCTCTGCCTTCCTCAAGAGTGACTTTATTTTCCAAAACTCTCCTTAAAACTCATGTCCTCCCAAGAGCCATCCCTGATGGTGACTACCACCACCCTACCCCCGCCTGATTCTTCTTTTTTTTTTTAATATTTTATTTATTTATTTAACATACAGAGAGAGAGAGAGATCACAAGTAGGCAGAGAGGAAGGCAGAGAGAGAGAGAGAGGAGGAAGCAGGCTCTCTGCTGAGCAGAGAGCCCGATGCGGGCCTCGATCCCGGACCCTGAGATCATGACCTGAGCCAAAGGCAGAGGCTTTAACCCACTGAGCCACCCAGGCGCCCCCCCGCCTGATTCTGATCACACTTTATTCCGAAGTCCCTTAGCAACATGGACTCACTGTACGTTGCATTGAAATTGCTATTGAAAACGTTTTTGTGTGTGTATGTGTGTGTTTGGGAAGGTGCCCTTCTTCCCTCCAAGAAATAGCTCCCCATCTCCCTGTGACAAAGACCTAAAACTTGACTAGTATAGAGTAATTTCTTTATTTTTATGGCCTTGCTTATGTCAGGCATCTTCTTTCAAAATGCCAATAACAGTAAGCTGTTACCCATCATTAATCTTTTCGTGTCCCTTCCTGCCCTTTGCTGATGAATGGGATGCTCAAATATTATTGCTAGTAATGCTTTGGATAGTTTCACCAAGGAAATTCCAAGGGAATCTTTTAACTACTAACGACTCTGGAAAAGATGCAAAAAGCAAGGTTTTAGGTTGTTGTTTTACTTGTTCCAAAGACTTATTAGATTTAGCTAATTATACAGCTTATCAAAATAAAAGATCTTATGAGTGCCATGTGATGGTCTACCTCATCATTCATGCCTGATTGAATAACATGGTTAAAATCCAAGGAGCTCCTCTTCTAATGAAGTTCCTGCTCTGGTCTGTTGCTATGGCAACTAAGGGCGATAGTCCAAAATGACAGCAAATATATTAAATATTGCAGCAAATCCATTTTCTTCCTGTTTTAGTGACCTCAGAGCCAAAACTGTATTTGATAGCATACAAGTTTAGATGGAGTATTATGCGTGCTACTCTTTTCTTTTCTTTTTTTTTTTTTTTAAGATTTTATTCATTTATTTGACACAGAGAGAGAGAGATCACAAGTAGGCAGAGAGGCAGGCAGAGAGAGAGGGGGAAGCAGGCTCCCTGCCGAGCAGAGAGCCCGATATGGGCCTCGATCCCAGGACCCTGAGATCATGACCTGAGCCGAAGGCAGAGGCTTTAACCCACTGAGCCACCCAGGCGCCCTACTCTTTTCTTTTTTGACATGGAAACCAATCATATTTATATTTTTCCAAAGCACAGTGTCATCCATGTAGCAAGCACTGAAGAAAATACTTGAGGGAAATTAGTTATAGATTGTGGACTGACCACACACACTTATTGCCTCTTTTTCCTGAGACCCCACTAAAATGGCTATAAAGAAATTAAAAAGGAATATGTCCTGTTAAACAACAAAAATTCAACTGAGTAATTTAAAAAATCAAATCGACTTTCTTGAATGATTCATGAATCAGGCAGCATCCCACCTAGCAAATAGAAAGAAGTTCTATTGAGCTACAGAAAAGAAAAGGTTGGGTTTTTTTTTAAGCATAGAGGCATAGAGGGAGAGGAAAAAAGAAATTATTAGCAAAGAATGCATTGTTTTAGGCAAGGTCACCCTCCTAAGGGGGAATGGAAGGGACCTACCAGTAAGTTTTCTAGTGCTGATCAGGAAATTCCATGTTGACTGGTTAAAGGTTACATTCCTGGAGGGACTGAAACTGTAGTTAGATTAGGTATTAAGTCGTGGTTTGCTGAGATAGGATCTTACCATAAGCGGCTCCATTTTGGGCCTGTAGTTTTCTTTTTAACAGTTCACACAGACAAAGAAAATAAGAAATGAAACCAAAGTAGGCAAGTGATTTTTTTTAGCTTTTTTAAAATTGTGTTGTAAAATATACATAACATAAAACTTACCACTTTAACCATATTTAAGTGTATAGTTTGATGACATGAAGTGCATTCACACTGGTAAGCAACCATCCCCACCATCCATTTCCAGAACGTTTTCATCTCCTCAGACTGAAAGTTGGTGCCAATTAAACAACTCCCTATTCCCTCCTCCCTTCAGCCATGGTAACTGGTATCCTATTTTCTGTCCCTATGAATTTGACCACTCTAGATACATAAGTGGAGTCAGACAATATTTGTCTTCTTGTGTCTGAGTTATTGCACTTAACATAATGTCTTTAAGGTTCATCCATGTTGTAGCATGTATCCGAATTTTATTCCCTTTCCCCCAATACTAAAGCAGATTATATTTTGTTTTCAGCTTTACTGAGGTATAATTGACAGAATTTGATTCTTTTTGAGGTAGAATAATACTCTATTGTATGGATATACCACACTTGGTTTATCCATTCATCGACAGACATTTTGGTTGTTTCCACCTTTTGGCTATTGTGAATAATGCTGCCATGAATATCAATCCACAAATATTTATTTGAGTCTCTGCTTCTAAAACTTTTGTGTATATACCCAGAAGTGGAATCGCTGAACAAATGTTGATTCCATGTTTAACTTTTCAAGGAACTGTTAGACTGTTTTCTATAGCAGCTGCACCATTTTACATTCAGCAGTGTGGAAGTATTCCAATCTCTCCACATCCACCCAAAATTTGTTGTTTTTGTTGTTTTGATAAATAGCCATCCTACTTGGTGTGAAGTGGTATCTCATTGTGGTTTTTATTGGCATTTCCTTAATGATTAGTGATGTGGAGCAGCTTTGCATGTGCTCTGGCATTTGTTCTCTTCATTTTTTAAAAGATGGGAAGCAGATGGAGGGATGGTAACCATCTTAGCAGAGCCAGGGGGCTTACAGATGAGAAGCAAACTGATTTGCCCCCCAAAAAGCTCTGAACAACTCAGGCTGAGATGGAGGGATGGGCCAGGGTGAGGATCAAGGCTGAAAACATCCTTTGCCCCAACAGCCAAGCAGTTACCTCTCACCCAGAAAGGGAAAAGGAAGCTTAATCCCTGGGAAATCTGAACAGGGGAGGCCCCAGGTTCTCGTGCAACTGGCAGAGTAGCCAGCAGGACTGAGGTAAGGTCTCACAATGGAGAGACTTGGTGAGAATGCATCCTGTGCAGTGGGACCCCCAGTCCTGTTTCTTGACTCTGGTCCTGAAATGCACGCAATGCATGTTACTCCTAAGCAGAAGATGAAGACTTCTCACAAAAAACTGAACTGTCTCAGGCGAATAAAATCATAGGTAGTGACATCTGAGTTCCCCCTAACAAAACAGAAAGATCCCCACCAAAAACTCAACAGTGAAGGTCTCCACTTGATAAGATCTGCCTATGTGCATACGGCTAGTTTTGTGTCTTACCCTAAAATTTGAGATGATAACTAAGGATCACTAATGTTTGAGGAAGGTCTCCATCATGAAAGACAGAGATCAAGACAGACCAAGAAAAAAAAACTAAACCAGGAAGAAATTGACGATGCCAGGAACAGAAGAAAGCTTCATATAAAAATTATAATATACCCAGAGAGTTAAGTGAAGATCATTGCATCCATCAATTTTTTTAAAAAACAGATACTATGAAAAAAAGAGCCCTTGGAAATAAAAATGATGATCAATATTAAAGAGTTAATAGGTTGGAAGTAATAAAAATCCAAAATGATGGAAAATAATAGGGATAATATAAAGATAAAAGACTTAGGGACTCAACTGAATTTAATGTCCAAATACGAAAACAGAGGAGAAGATTATAGAAGAAATAATTTAAGAAAAATTCCTGGAACTGAAGGACATGAGTATCCAATTAAAGTGAGGAGCACCTGGGGGCTCAGTTAAACGTCTGCCTTCGGCTCAGGTCATGATCTCAGGGTCCTGGGATTGAGCCTTACACAGAGCTTCCTGCTCCACAGGGAGCCTGCTTCTCCCTCTCCCTCTGCCTGACTCTCTGTCTACTTGTGCTCTACCTCTCTGTCAAACAAGTAAATAAAATATTAAAAGAAGAAGAAGAAGGAGGAGGAGGAGGAGGAGGAGGAGAAGTCATCCAGATACATAAGTCACATACAAAGGCAAAGGATTTTAAATAGTATTAGACTTCTCAAAAATAATGCTGAAAGCTGAGAGTGGAACATGACTTCAAAAGAAAATTATTTATAACTTAAGTTCTATATAGCCAAGCTGCAAATCCAGATTAGGGGTAGATTAAAAAAAAGACATTTTCAGATTAGCAAGGACTCACAAAATGTATGTCCATGTACCTCTCTTAGAAGGCAAAAGAAACCAGAACAAGGAACTAAAATAAGACATGGAATCCAGGAAACAGGTTCCAACATAAAAGAGAAGCAAAAAGAAGTCCCAGAATAACAACTAAGTGAAAGGCCTAATGAAAAACTTGTCTATCTAGAGCAGGGGGGCTCCAGAAAGCTCCAGAAAGTATATCCATTAAAGTATGAATAATTTGTTATAGGCCTGAATGATCTCACAGCAAAGAAAAGAACAGGTACATAGAAAATAATGCAAATAAAACAAATAAACAAAAACAAAAACAAAAAACATTATCAACTCCAGGAAAAACAAGAAGTTATACAAAGAAGGAAATATAATCACAGTACACTTTTTGGCTTTGCAGGGAATAACAACTGTATAAACATAATATAATAATAAATACTGTTTTAACAAAAATTATTCTTTGATCATAGGAGTTTGCAGGAAAGGGTAAGAGGCAAGTAACATTTTTATTCCAGATAACAGCAAGTCAAAAGGTGATTTCTAAAATTAATAAATCAAGAAGCAGTGGTATCAGTATTTTATTTTGATATGTAGCAATAAATATCTTGATGGTGGCAACTGAAAACTTTTAGGAAAATGATGGGTAAATGAGTCTTCTCTAACTTATACTTTTTTTTATGGAAATGGTATAGATTCATTCTCTACCAGGTTCCCAGAGTTGATAGGGAAACATAATCACTCAGAATACAGGTTCTGGATTCAGACTTCCTGAGTGTTCAGCTTGAGCTGCCACTTCTTATTAGTAGGGTAAACTTAGGTTAACTCACTACTCTCCTCAATTTCTCCATATGTAAAACAGGAAACATAATAGTACCTATCTAATAGGATTATTGTGAAAAATAAAAAATGTGTGTAAAGCACCTAGCATTCTGCTTGGCACACTGTACACTTTCATGAAGTATTAGTGATCATTCTCATCATTCTCATTTATGATTCTATCAGGATATGACACCCCTGCAACCTTTCAATGTCCTTCTAAAAAGACCACTATGATAAAGCTATAGGTGAAGGACAGAGAACAAGTAACTGGAATTCAATCTCTGTGCCTCAAGTTATAAATAGCTAGATCCTAAATGCAAAGCTAAGCAGGTTTGGTGTCTTCCTCCACTTTGCTATTTTTCTGCTTGGGACAAGAACTGAACACAATTGTGGGTAACGGTATAAAGAGTAGTTAATAAAGGAGCTTAAAGTCAGACTCGGGTCAAATTCTGACCTCCTACCTATTAACTACATGAATATATGCTAATTTCTTGATTCTATGGGTTGAACTGTGTCCTCTCAAAATTTGTATGTTGTAGTCCTAATCCTCACTACCTCAGACTGTGACTGTATTTGGAGACAGTGTCTTTGAAGAGGTAATTAAGGTAAAATGAGGTCATATGGGTGGGCCCTAACCCTAATATGACTGACGTCCTTATAAGAACAGGAGATTAGGACAGAGACACACACAGTAGAAAGACCTTGTGAGGACAAAGGGAGAAAGTGGTTATCTGCAGGCAAGGAGGGAGACCTCCAAAGAAACCAACCCTGCCAACACCTTATCTCAAACTTCCAGCCCCCAGAATTGTGAAGAAATAAATTGTTTAAGCTACTCAGTCTGGGGTTCTTTGTTATAATAGCACTGGGAAACTAATACACTTGGTCTCAGTTTTCTGAAGGTAAAGTAGGAATGTGTATACCTCATGAGATCATTGTGAGGATTAAATCATCTAGAAAAGTATTTATCACAGTACTTGGCACATAGCAGGTACTCAATAAATATGGGCTAATATCATTATTATGTTGTTATTATTATTAAAACACAATTACTCTGGACTTTCCACAAAAGAAACAAGAGAAGCTAAGGGACAAACTCAACCAAAATTATCAAAGCTATTATAATGACTTCATAATTTATCTTCAAGTCCTTAGTCCTGCCCTCTTCAATACACTTTTCACAATATTCCAGAACATTCTTTCTGGAATAAAAATGTGGCTGTGATAAGTAGGATCCAAACATGGCCTCAAACAATTCCACCCCTTCCTATATACACAGGCCCATCCTCTTGCCAGAGATGGATGTCTTGTCCCCTCCTCGTGAATCTGGGCTGTGCCTGTGATCACTTTGACTAGTAAGACACAGACAAAGTGACGTACTGAATACAGATATTAAGAAGGCCTGGCAGCTTCTGACCCACCGAAAACAGGCTAGGCTATTGGAGAGAGGTCATAGGGAAATGTCCACAGGGACAGAGAGAGAAATACCAAAATGCCAGACATCCAGCCCCAAACTGCAGCCCCAGCCACCATCTCACTGCTACTGAGGAAAGACCCTGAGCCAAACCAGTGAGGAACCACCCAGCTGAGCCCCAGCCAACTGACAAATCATGAAATATAATAAAATGGTATTGGTTAAACTAGAAAGTTTGGAGTGGTTTGTTATGAAGCAAAAGGTAACTGAGACACTGACGATGACCCTGCTATACTGCTCTACTTAAAACCCAATTTCCACAGCTCTATGACTTAGACAAGTTACCTAATCTCTCTGTGCATCATTTTTCCCATCCGTAAAGCAGAGGGAATAATAGTACCTTCCTCAAAGAATCACTGTGAATATTAAGAAAGATACATGTGGGCGCCTGGATGGCTCAGTGGGTTAAAGCCTCTGCTTTCGGCTCAGGTCATGATCTCAGGGTCCTGGGATCGAGGCCCGCATCGGGCTCTCTGCTCAGCAGGGAGCCTGCTTCCTCCTCTCCCTGTCTCTCTGCCTGCCTCTCTGCCTACTTGTAATCTCTCTCTCTGTGTCAAATAAATAAATAAAATCTTAAAAAAAAAAAAGATACACGTAAGACACTTGGAGCAGCGTCTGGCATAAAAGTGCTCAGGGCGCCTGGGTGGTTCAGTCAGTTACGTGTCTGCCTTCGGCTCAGGTCATGATCTCAGGGTCCTGTGCGTCAGGCTCCCTTCTCCCTGCTCAGCAGGGAGCCTGCTTCTCCCTCTCCCTGCCACTGCTCATGCTCTCTCTCACTATCTCTCTCTCAAATAAATAATATCTTTAAAAAAAAAAGAAGTGCTCAATATGTATTAAGTGTCATCATAATCATCTTGCCCTGCCTCTCTCTAGCCTCCTCCCCAACTACTCCCAGGAGCACTACGGGGGACAGTCAAACTAAAATACTTTTTTTTCCCCAGCACGTCATACTTTACAACTCTTTACCTTCATACATTCCATTCCTTCTGCCTAGAAAGTCCTTCACCAGCTCTGTCTGCTGGGAAAACTGCCATGTCCTTACCTGAAGCCTTCTCGGATCTCCCCAGTCGGTGTGGTCTGCCCCTGTGCTCCTCAGAGTACCTACTTCTTGCCCCTGGGAGAGGACTGGGAGGGGCTTCCCATACTTTGCCACCTATGCAGTCCTGTCTGTCTCCCTAGTTAGTCTCTGAGTTCTCTAAGGACAGAGCCCATACGTGAATCATGTGTCAGCACAGCATAGCACATAGCAAGCTCTTGTGCATGTCTCTGGAAGGGAAGGAGCCTGCTTTTAGAGCACTGGTTTTCAACAGGAGTGGAGAACAGAAAGGGAAGGAACTTTGGTCTCCAAGGGACATTTGGCAATGTCTGGAGATATTTTTGGTTGTTGCGCAACTGGGGGTCTGCTATTGGCATTTAGCGGGTAGAGGCCAAAGGTGCTGCTCAACATCAGACAATGCACAGGACAGCCCCACAACAAGGAATTAGCCAGTCCCAAATGCCAATAGTGCTGAGACTTAGAAGCTCTGTTTTAGAGGACTGTCACACACGCTCTCAAGAGACAGCCAGCCAACTGGCTGAACACACATATGCTCAGTAGCCCGGATGCACGACCCCACCCTCATTGCAACTCAGTCTTCTTCTCAGTACTCCTGATGCTGAGGGTCCTGAGAAGAGCACTGATGACAAGTAAGGGTTTAAATCTGGTCACTGTCCTTCCCTCTTGATGTGATCTTGAGCAAGACCCTTCCCTCATCAGGGTCCTAATTTCCACATCCAGTGGTCCCTTCCAGCCCTGACATTCTATGATTCTGCAACTGTAGGTTGGTGCCTGCTGTTTATTTCTTGGCTAAAAGATGTCAATGCTGTACAGACTCTCTCACATGCCAAGAGAGGAAAAATCCCAGATAGGCTGGCCTAAGTCACTGAGAGCTTGTGTTAGTTACATCCTGGACTGCCTAGAACTCAAGTAAACTCACATGCCTGAGACTCCGGCTCCCCACCTGCCCAAGTAAGAGCCTGCAAGCTTCAGACTAAACAGGATGGGGGAAGGTGCCCCTTGAAGGCTGCGTGGCTAACTCAGCTCTAATCTAAAGAGGCCTCTGTTTGCCAGTCAAAGCATGTTTTGTCTTTGCAGGGGAGCAAGGAGACATCTGTGAAATCTGCTCCTTTGTCTCCCAGGATAAGAGTGATAAGAAACCTCACCCCAGAGAAGGATGACTTCTGCTCTGTGAGCATAGCTGATGCCTGGGGCTCTCTAGGGGCTGGTTTTGGTGTCTGTAATTGACTCAAAGAGGAGGTAGAATGGTGTAGTAGTGAAAACCTTCATCAGACAGGCTTGAGTGTGAGTCCCAGTTCTGTCACTTTCTGCATGATCCTAGGAATGACAGTTCTGTCGAAGCCTCGACCCTGAGCTGGGAACGGGAACACAGAGTTGTTCTGTGGATTCACTGAGATATTGAAATCAGAGGTTTAGCATACTGCAGAGCATAACTGCAAGTAGATGGCAGGTATCATTATGAAAAGGACATTATGGGATGACTGAATAGGTGGGGAGTATGATGAATTATATTAGCATTCTCATGTAAACTCATATGCATGTAGGATGCTGCTGAATTATAATACTAGAGCAAACATTTCTATAGCTCTTACCACATGTTTACAGGTATTCTAAGTGCTTTCCATATACTAAGTCAATCCTCACAAAGGTCCTATGTGATAGGTACTCTATTAATTCCCATTTTATAGATGGGAAAATGAGACACAGAGGTTCACCAACTGCCCAAGGCACACTGCTGCTAAGAGGAGGATGAAGGTTTGGACAAAGGTGATTTGGCTTCAGGGTCCCTACCCTGAGCAGTACACACACTACCCCTGAATGACTCTAGGAAAGGATAAGAAATGAGCTGGGCGGTGGGGGTGGGGGTGGGGGACGACTCCCCCGGCCTGCCTCAAACCTCTGCCCTGCTCCTAAATACCTTCTCCACACCCAGATAGCAGAGCATAGCAACTGCCCAACAGGGAAGTACCTAGCTCTGCAAGGAAGGGTCCAGAAGCAGCTATGAGGATGTGGGCAAAGGATGCCACACGGGAAACAAATGAGATTTGGAACTGGGCAAACTAGGATACCACCCCAACATCAACTGGTGACCATAGGTGACTCTGAATACGTCTCAGAGACATACTTTCGAGCTTCATTCCTCTCTCAGCTTAGACACGTTCAAAATCCCTGCTAGCTCTAAAAGGCTAGGTTCCAGTGAGAAAAGACTAGTCGGCTGCCGGGCCTTCGTGGGCTCCTATCCCAGGGGAAGAGTGCCACCTAGTGAGCCATTCTGAGAATGTCCCAGAGTAGGTGTCCGGAACTCCAGAGAGTGGGTACCTAGTGACTGAGCAGCCCATACTCAGCTGTGTGGTCAGTCCCTGGTAAGGTGCTTCACCTTTCTGAACATGAGAATTCTGATCGGCAAAACACTAGCAAGGATGGTAATATTTATAATAGCTGTCATCTTCTTCCTCGCACATTTTCTCACCACTTTATTTTGAAATGAACAGTAAATGAATAATTTTAGGAGTCATATAATATTTGTCCTAGGGGGTGCCTAGGTGGCTCAGTGGGTTGAGCCTCTGCCTTGGCTGGGGTCATGATCTCAGGGTCCTGGGATCGAGCCCCGAATCGGGCTCTCTGCTCAGCAGGGAGCCTGCTTCCCCCTCTCCCTCTGCCTGNCGCCGCCCTGCCTCTCTGCCTACTTGTGATCTCTCTCTCTCTCTCTCTCTGTCAAATAAATAAATAAATAAAATCTTAAAAAAATTTTTTTGTCCTAGGCACTATGATAAGTTGTAACATTGCCTCTATTTTTCCTATAATTTTTTCTTTCACTTTTTTTTTTGGTCTTGATTTTGGTTTGGGTTTGTTTTGTTTTTTTTAATGAAACAACACTTAAAATAAGACCTACTCTCTTAACAAATGTTTAAGTGTGTAATACAGCACAGTATGGTTAACTATAAGCATTCTATTGTAGGGCAGACCTCTAGAGCTTACCCATCTTGTATAACTAAAACTTTATGCCCATTGATTTAACTAATACTTTTTGAGTGTTTTTTACATTATAATAACATTATTAATACTGTGCATATTAATTAAGAGTGAGTACCCATAGTATGCATGTATGCTATGGGAAAAATCTAGGAGCCATGGAAGTTTCACCCACTCTGGGAGGGAAGAAATGTCAAAAACAATTATACCCAGGTGCCTGGGTGGCTCAGTAGGTTAAAGCCTCTGCTTTCGGCTCAGGTCATGATCTCAGCGTCCTGGGATCGAGGCCTGCATCGGGCTCTCTGCTCGGCAGGGAGCCTACTTCCTCCTCTCCCTGTCTCTCTGCCTGCCTCTCTGCCTACTTGTAATCTCTATCTCTGTGTCAAATAAATAAATAAAATCTTTGAAAAAAAAAAAAACAATTATACCCATAGTCACATGCTCTCAAGCTCTGTGTGTCCACCTTGTCATGGAACCCAGTGCACTATTTACATACCCCTTTGTCCACCCCCAACTTCCAAGTTAGTATCTGAACTCCTCAGGAAAGGTGCCTGTGTCCTAATCACCTTCATGAACCCAGCACCTGGGGGAGGGGCTGGCACATGGTGGCTCCTCAGTAAATATTGGGTCCAGTAAAAAACCGACTCCTCTTCTGTGCTCAAACACCTTCCCTCCTTTCTGTCATGAGACCTTCCTCTTCTTCCTAATAATCCAGAGATCAGGACAGTGAATCCCTAAGCCCAGGTGCAGGCCATAATTTGCCAACCCAAAGAAGTTACACACACGTTTAACTATTTCAAGCAAAGCAGAATGAAATGTTGTGGGGGAAAGTAAGGGGACTAACAGTTTTCAGGTACTTTATGCTGAGCATTCTATCTTTATTACCTAAATTACATAACAAGCCTGGCAGGTAGGAAGTATGTGGCAGGGCTGGGATTTGGACCTGGGCCGTCGGGCTCCATACTCTTGTACCCATGTTCACCATGTTCTGCTGCCCCTCGGCTCTTCTTCCAAGCTTCAGTGAGTGGCCAGTGTTATTGTCATCGAGGGACAGAGCTCAAAGCCTGTTATTTAGGCTTTCCCCCATCCATACTCGGACCTTCTTAGAATCAGAAGATTCTTCTGAAAGCTCCATGTTCAGTCCCTGAAGGCCACAAAGCACCTTCCTAGGATTTGCCATCTCCTATTTGTAGCCCCTTGTTCCTAAAGAAACTCTGAAGGTCGCCTGGAGTCAGGTACAGCCCACTGGGTTAAACCAACTCATGAAACTGACACCTGAAAGATACCATTTCTACCTGCTCACCTGGGGAACAAAATCAGTGAGGATAACAATAACAGCAACAACAGTGTACATCTCTGAGATCTTGCTGGGGGCTGGCCTACTGCTAAGCCCTTCTCAAACATCATCTCCTTTCATCCTGACAACCACCTTCAGTGGTATATTTTATTTGACCTCTATTAGGTAAGGTTCTTGAGAACAAAGCTGTTGGTTTGGGCTTTCCAGGAAGCAGACACCAAGAAAGAATTAGACATGCAGGAGAATTCTTGGGAGAAACCTCTGAGAAGGAAAAGTGGGAAGGAGCAGGAGTATGCAGGAAAGCCTCCGACCCTGACGCAGGGACAGAGGGAAGGTAGGATTGGTTGAGAAAAGCCCAGGCTGCAGTGCCCTAGGTCCCTCACCAAAGCTTCAGCAGGAACACAGTGGAGAGGGGGAGGGGAACTGAAGCTAAATACGCCCTTTCAGGAGGTTCTCTCTTAAAGTTGCTCTGAGGAGGGTAATCCCCTGGCTGCCACAAAAGACTCTGTGTTCCTTGGTGATTCCCCAACACCTAGAAGGGTGTCCAGCACATTGCACTCAAAAGAAATTTATTGAATCTGTTACCTAAATTAATCCCCTTTTTATGTATAAGACAGTTAAGTGCAGGAAAGTTGAGTGATTTGCCCAAGGTCACACAACTGGTACGTAGCCTGGGCCAGACTTGGGCCCTCGTTTTCTTACTCCAAAGCCCCCAGACTAAAGGCTGTGCTCCTCTATGCCCTGGCCTTCCCCACTTCCCCCTTCTTTCCCCACACTGAGCACCCACACAAGGTCTGGCTGTAATATCAGGATTCGTCTTGCATTTTTTCACTCACTCACTCAGACAATCACTCATTAACTTATTCATTCAGCAAATATCCAGGTACTGCACAGGACACCTGGGTGACACAGACCAAGAAAGACCCCTTCAAGGAGCTCATAGCCACAGGTAGGGAGACAGTCATATAACAAAGGATTAGTACGCAATGTGACAAGTGTTAAAATGGCAGTGCACTGCTCAGAATTAAGTCTCAGGGGTGAAAAGGGCCAAAAAATGGGTCAGAAGCCTACACAGTCTCAACTAGCTTCCATCACTGCCCACCTCACTCGCCCCCACACATGTTCTCACCCCCCACAGCCAGGATACCAAACTTCTGGAGGGAGCTTAACCTCTGCAAACACAGGCAAGCCAGGGGTCACGGGGCTGGAAAGGCTGAGAGTATGACATCACTTTACCAGCCAGCCTGGTAACCATGGTTACACACAATTTAATTTAACACTGTGGAAGGAGATGGCCAGACCAGGAACCCACCCCACAGCTATTCAGGAGGTGTTTTAGTCAACCACATATAGGCTACGTTCACAGGAAAGATAGAGAGAACCCTTTATTTCTTTTATTTTTATTTTTTAAGTAGGCTCTATACCCAACGTGGGGCTTGAACTCACAACCCCAAGACCGAGAGTTGCACACTCTAGTAACTGAACCAGCCAGGTGCTGGGGAAAGAGGCCTTTAAAAGTTATCATACATTATCTGAAAACCATTTAGAAGCTCCTATTTGAGGTCCAAACAAAATATTTGTCAATAATCAAAACTGCCCAAGATCAAAATGGAAAAAAAAAAAAAAGCCTACATAGGTGGTTCCAAACCACCTATGTTCCAAACAGAGAAAACAGGAAAACCTCAGGGTCTGATTTTAAGTCAGAGAATCAAAAAATTACTTAATCCTAGCTGCAAAATTGGAAACAACTTAAATATCCCTCAATGTGGGATTGAACAAAGTTGCAGGTCCACAAAATGGGATTTTTTAAAACTCAGGTTATAGCACGATCCCATTTATTATATCACACATGTATATTCACTGAAGGGTGTCTGAAGGCTACTCACTAAAATGTTAATTGTAAGTACTGCCCTCTGGATGATAGAATTTCAAAAACAACTGTACACTCTTTTTTTCACTTGTCAGTGTGTTTGGATATTTTTCAACAAGCATATATCATTAATAAAATCAAGAAAAAAGTGTATAAAGTAATTTTTACTTTGAAAAACAAAATAATCAAAACAGCACTGAAACGATTCCAAAGGCTATGGATGACAAGGACATGAAAGGAAATTACAGCTCAGGGAAGACTATTTAAAAGATTTTTTTATGAATATCTAACAAAGGAAGCAATTATCACTGAGAGCCAATTATTAAACGAGACTCAGTATGTAGGTTTCAGGGTCCCCTTCTACAAGTCCTCTCTGTAGTCCTTTTAAATGATGGTAATGTCATTATCCCTACCACATAACAGGTGCTCAGCAAATATTTGTTGTATGAATCAATGAACAATCACGTTGGCAGACTACTCCTTGTAGTTTCATCTCTATTCCTTTCAAATTCAGGTTAATGGCACTGGTTCATCTGATGGATTCACTAGATCCCATTTCTTTTCATTTATAGGGTCAGTGGTAAAACTCCAAAATTCATACCTAGGTGCAGCTTAAAGGCAGCAGTCTAGTTAGAGACTGAGTTTGGGGACTTGTCATGAAACTGTGTTTGCAAAGTACCTTAAACAACTGAGATGATGCCAAGTGTTCATATCAAAGGAAGTGGAGGTTGACAGAAACAGTGGGGGAACTACACAGTTTTCTCAAGTGACCCCTTGGCTCTCCCAAAGGACAAAGCTAGTCAACTAGATCATGAGAATGTGATCAACATTCTTGACCTGGCGTCTCTCCTCTATTCCAGTCCAACCCCACAGCCCATCAGTCATGTACACCCTTGCCCCACTCTTTCAATGGATTTAGAAAAAAGGATCCCTGAGCCTTCATGGGTGGCCTCAGTGAATCTCATGTCCTGATATTCATGTGGTCCCTTGCTAAACTGACTCTGAGCTTGGTCATATGGGCACTCTGGCCAGTGGTACATGAGCAAATGTGATAGAGTGGAGGCTAGATGAGCACTTCCACACTGGGGCTTGTCCCATGGGCTGCTCACTTTAGGCACCCCGTTGCCACATAAGAAGATTGGGCAAGACACGTGAATAATGAGAAACCACGTCAGAAGAGAGGGCCAGCCATCCTAGTGTCCTGCCTGAGCAGCCACAAAAGGGACCCCCGACAAGACCCACAGAATAACTTCCTAGTCAAACCACAAGATCATGAGAAATAAAGTGTTACATTAAACCACTAAGTTTTAAAGTGGTTCCTTATGCAGCAGTAAATAACTGAAAGACCTCCGATCCTTATCTCCCTGTCAACTCCATGCTAACCTCAACTGCTACTCCTCTCCCTGGTGCTCACTCCACTCTGCCCACGATGGCTGCCTTGCCTTCCTCAACCACACCAAGCCCCCACACCTTGGGGCCTCTGTACTTGCTGTTCCATTCACCTGGAAAGTATTTCCCCCAGATACCCACAAGGCTTGTTCACTCATCTACCTCAAGTCTACTTAAATGCCACCTTCCCATGAACTCTTCCCTCACCAGTCCATGAAAAATTGTCACCACTTTCCCTGTCAGGCCTTACCCTCTTTTCCTGCTTTTTCCCCTTGGCACATATTCACTTTGAATATAGCTTATAATTTACTTATTTATTGCCTCTCTCCACCCATTAGAATGTACTCCTTGCAGGCAGGGATTTCTGTCTGTCTTGTTCACTGTTGTTCCTCCAGTGCCTGGAATAGCACTTGGCACACAGCAAGTAAAAATACAGAATGATAATGTGATGCTCATTACATAAAAGAGCCTACAAGAATACTGAGGAGAGATGTCTGACCCAGTTGTGGAAGTTCAGTAGACCACAGGACGGTGGGCAAGATGTTTGGGGCAGAGACCCAAATTAAAGACACATTCCCTGGACACAATAAAGGGTCCATGCAATGAAGATATGTAACATAGCATGAAGTTTCTGTCTTACTATAGTTCTTGACAATGTGTGTCCAATCTGCCCCTTCATTCTCCACAACTGAAGGGTTATGGTCCCCCATCTCCAAGTCCAGTCCTGCTCCTAGTTTCCAGGACAGACTTGAGCTGAGGTGGCAAGGGCATAAGCCACTCCAGCATCCCTCCAACAGAAACCAGCACCGAGTCACCCCTCCTCCAGGCAGGGGCTGGGGAGGGGAAGGAGCCAGGCATTGGGGCCCAGTTCTGATGACCATACTCCAGACTCAATCTCAGCACCTGGAGCTGTATCTTGGCAAATTCCCAGCACCTTTGGACACCACACCTGCACTGTCATGACTTTTTGTCAATAGAAAATCCAATCTCAACCCGCTTAAGCAACTAAGGAGGTTTATTGGCTTGAACAACTAAACACTCTAATGCTAGGGCTGGCCTCAGGCATAGGACTCAAATAATGTCATTAGGACTGAATTTTTCTCTATTTCTTAGCTCTATCTCCAGCTGGGTTGGTTTCATTCATCCTTGGGCTCCTCAAAGGTCCCCAGCCTCTGCCACTTCTTCAAGCTTTCATCTCAGGGTATCAAACTGGCTACCACAACTCCAGCCTCACCTTTTCCCAGATTTAAGAATCAATGGAAGGGGTCCTGGGTGGTTCAGTCGGTTAAGCATCTGCCTTCACCTCAGGTCATGATCCTGGGGTCCTGGGATCAAGTCCTTCATTGGCCCGCTTGCTCGGAAGAGAGCCTGTTTCTCCCTCTGCCTCTCCTCCTGCTTGTGTGTGCGCTCTCTCTCTCTCTCTCTCTCTCTCTCTCTCTCTCGCTCTCTCTCTCTCTCTTTTTCTCTGACAAATAAATAAATAAAATCTTAAAAAAAAAAAAAGAACTAATGAAAGGAGGGCTCCTGCCTCTCTCCAACCAATCCCAGAAAAGCCTCAGCTGTATTTCACTGGCTGCAGCCAGGTCATGTGGCCCATCTTTAAAGAAATCACTGTGTTCTTCCCTTTCCCTATGCTGGGGATAGGACAAAGGATTTGATGATTTGATTGGCCAAGAGTTTTGATCCTGAGTTCCAGGACTGGAGCTGGAAGTGGTGGCTCATGGAGAACACATGGCTGAGAGGAGAAAATGCAACTCTGGGCAGGGAAAGGAAGGAAAATGGCTATCAGAAGGGCAGACAGTAACCTTTTACTCCAAGTTTAGTTCCAGAGCCTGGTCTCCAGAAACCCAGCCAAAGAGACAAATAATAGTCCTTGATTGAAGAATGTTTTATATCTTCTGCCACATTCTAAAAATTCAAAAAATAAATGGTGAAATCATATCTTTTACAGTAAAATGAAAATCAAAGATGTTCAAATATACTTAAACCATTGAAACATATGTGGCCCTAAATGATGGAAATGATTTTTCAATATAATTTGTTTTCAGGATTAAAACAAAAGAATGTAATGCTATTAACACACATCTTTGAAAGGAAAATGTGGGATAAGATCAGTGAAAGGAAAACAGATTGTCATCAGCTAGACCCCAACACCTGACCTTTACTGCCCACCTGCTCGCACTCATCGACCTTTATTCCACATTTTTCTTTAGCTCTTCTTTCCAGCTTATCTCTTAACTCAGGCAAATGGAAACCAAATCCTCCTTCAAGTGATAGCAACAGCCCTGACAAGAACCCAAGCTGGCCCAGACCACCCAGACCAGTTTCAGTATAATCCCCCAACTCATGCCTGCGCAGATGGACCACCAAGGGACTTCTAGAATGACCAACAACTACCTTTACCTCGTTATAATAATAAAATGTACATGCAAGAAGGACCACAAGCCTCATTTACATAACATACAATGTCTGTATGGGCATGTTCCCTTAAGGTGCACGTGTGCCTTATGCCTGCCACTACCCAGGAAGACAAGGCTTCTCTATCTAAATATTCATCCTAAACTAAATAAAAGGAACCCAGTCACCCTTGCCTGGGGAGTCACGGCTTTTGAAGTTACTCCTTGTGGCCTCCTTATTTGTTACAAATAAAGTTTACTTTGTGTGACAATTCTACCGGGTGTATCTGTGACTTACCAAGAAGCAAACTCATGTGGGTTTGGTTACAAGATGGAATGATTTAAATCATACCTAGGTTGTGGGGGCGGGGGGGGGTGGGGGTGCAAATAAAATAAAAAATTAAAACAAATCATATCTATTCTAACCCCATTTCAACAGACTCCAAAGGCTGTCTGAATTCCTCTCTGGTAATGAAATTTTGCTTTGTCAAATATTTCATAAAAGTGGGTCACTGGCTAGAGCCAAAAGCAGGTTTTTTGGGTGTTGTATTTTTTTGTTTGTTTGTTTTTTTAATGTAGAGATTTGTCCCATGCAATTTTTTTTTTTTGAAGCTGGACTTTTAAATTGAGCCAATATTTTTGTCCATCTGAAGGAATGCATGAAATATATTTGTTTGGAAATCAGCTATCCTAACAATTTCTAAAATTATTAAAGAAACATTTGATTTAATAACTGTTCTGCCCCTTAACTACTCCCTGCTAAGCATCTTAAAGCAGGATAGGAGGTTTTAGGAAGGTTTCCTTTTTTAAAAAAAGCCTGAGAAACCGGGACTTCCCTACATTTCAAAGCACAAAGGCCTATTATTCAAGGAAAAGGGCCAGGGAGGCAGAGTAATTCAGTTTTGTAGGCCACCGTGTACTTCTTCCTTTCTCCTGCCAAATCAAGTCTCACCCCAGTCCCAAGTGGACTGCAAGCGGGGCAGTCCTCTGTGAAAAAGTGAAAGCAATCGAGGAAAAAGAAAAAGCAGCCAGCCAGGAGAGCCTGGGGAGCACTCATTATATGTGAATAGAGCCTGTGAAAGGGGCCTTTGCTGGGCTGCCTGGGTGGGGCCACTCCATTCAGACTCCCATTGTAAATTCCATCTGTGTGCTATCATTTCCTGACCCAGAAACGGGAAAATGTTTCTCATAAATTTCCTTAGGACCTTGCCCGGCCACAAAATCATTCCCTATGAAGTTCACTGGCTCCTTGGGGAGGTGGTAAAGGTTTAAGATCATGTTTGCTTATAATCTCCTCTCCCCATTTATTAAAGGGTCTCTTTCTAATCTCCCTTGTTTTCCTCTCAGGAGCTGGGTCCTCAATGAAATGAAATAAAAATGGGATGGTCATGAGGAAAACTCCAGGGAAAATCAGAAGCTCTCCTGTCCAGACACTGAAAATAAATATGCAGATCAAAGTCCTTGTTTATTCCTGGAAAATTTGTGTATCATTTTTAACTTTTAGCATCAGTTCACAGAATTACTAGTAATGTGACACTATCAGTTTAGGAGTGGTATGTGTTAAACAATCTCAATATGACTGAAAATAGTTTTGTAAACCTCATTTTTCCGAATGACAATTTAGCTGGTATTAAATTTTAGATTCACCATCCTTTGACCTCAATACTTCAAAATATTATTTTTTATTTATTTTCAAGATTGTATTTACTTGAGAGAGAGACAGAGAGAAAGAGAATGAGAGAGCACAAGCAGCGGGAGCAGCAGAGGGAGAGGAAGAAGGAAGCTCTCTACTGAGCAGGGAGATCTACAAGTGGCTCAATCCCAGGACCCTGGGATCACAACATGAACCAAAGACAGACACCTTAAGTGACTGAGCCACCCAGGCACCCCCAAAATACTATTTACTGTAGTCTGCCTACACTTTTTAATAAAAGGACTTTTCTGTAAACCCAATTATTAAATACATTTATATGTATCTGGCTAGCCCAAAGCTGATGCTAGTCAAGTATCACATGGTAACCTGACTATTGGAATAAGTCTGAGAAACTGAAGGTGTACGTAAGAAAAGAAAACAGGACGCAGAGCAGTGGTTCTTAAACTCTAGCATGTTAGAATCACCTGGAAGAGTTTCACATTCAGTAGTTCTGGGGGCAGGGCCAGAGAACATACATTTCTCACAACAGCCCAGCGGCGCTGATGCTGCTGGTCCCTGGCACCAGACCCTGAGAACTCCTGACGGAGAGAGTAGCCGTACCAGACCTCAAACATCAAGCAGGACATTACATATATTCAGAGGCTCCATAATATCAGAATTCAGACTCAGTAAACATTCTGGTGCCTACCTACAGATAAAGGCCAAGTGCTTTCTTTGGTAGTGGGTATGGGTCTTAAGCCACCATACAAACACAAACTATTTTTACAACTCAACTTCACTTTTAGACCCTATTCAACCAGAGTGGCAAAATGCAATCTCAATTCATCTGAAGCCTTTCTCCCACTTGCAGGGAGTGCCTCTAGGTTCTAGGAGCTTCTGGAGAATCACAGTGGAAGGAGGGGTTGGGGTGGGACAGAAGTACACTCTGGTCCTTGCTATCATCTATCCATGAGGTTGTCAAGTGAAATTGCCATCACCCTGTCAGGCCTGTAGGCTTCAATCCTCAGTGACCTACACTGACATTTCCTTCACCCCCAGGCTCCATGACCCCTTCCAGTCTAGCACCATTTGTGGGCCACCCCGGGCACCCAGAATCTGCCAACCATGTCCTTTCTGCTCCCCAGGGCTCTGTCTCGAAGGGAGGGCACAGGCCCCTCTTACTCTGGGTCCCACTGTATCTGTGCTTCATTATACCCTCTCTGTCTCTCTTCCTTCCACCCACCTCCCTCCTCTGCCCAGAACAGTGGAATCCATTGCCAGTCTGAAGAAGAATCTCCCTCTCTCTTCAAAACCCTTGCTCTCATCCATTTTGACCAGTCCTGGGCTCTCAATGTTCCCCTAAGGGCTTTAGGCTTTTGAAAAACAAGGCCAGAAAGATTCCTATTTGTTTTTTCTGCTCTGACATTTCCTTTTCTGAGTTAATGAGCACAGAATGGCCTAGCTGCTTAAGCGAGGAAAACTGTATAAAGGAAAGGTGCTTAGAAGGAAGAAAAAAATAGCATTTTAGAATTATTACCCATTATTATCTTGCATTATCTACATTCTCTCGTTTAATCTTCAAGGCAATGCTGTGAAGTAGAGAATATTCTTCCATTTTATAGATGAGAAAATTGGGGCTCAGAGAGATTAAAAAGCCTTGCCTAAAGTCACATAGGTCAGGTTTTGAACTTGGGGCTTCTGGTTCTGAATCCAAGGCTAAAGACACTATACCTCAGCTTAACCTCCAATTGAAGAAAGGGAGAGAGAGAAGCCTATCATTGGAAGGCAAAGCCCAGTACACCAATCAGCAAATGTGTGTTGGGAAATAATTTGGCCTAAGAGATACCACTAAGCCAAAATGTAGGTGGTAACAAGAGAGAGTAAGAAAACAAACCAAAAGGGGCACCTGTGTGGCTCAGTCAGTTAAGTGGCTGCCTTTGGCTCAGGTCATGATCCCAGGGTCCTGGGATCAAGCCCTGCATCGGGCTCCCAGCTCGGCTGGGAGCCTGCTTCTCTCTCTCCCTCTGCTTGCTCTCCCTACTTGTGCTCTTTCTGTATCTCTCTGTCAAATAAATAAATAAAATCTTTTAAAAAGAAAAGAAAACAAACCAAGAGACAGGATGTATGAGAAGTAAGGGGTTAAGAGGTTTGTAAACAGCAGAGCAGGACACTAAGGAGTCAAGAAGTCCCTAGTCAAGGCCACAGACCTGGAAGTAACCGTTTTCTGACTGTGAGAGACAGGTTAGGAGTCCAGAAAACCAATACCCAAACCAAAGTGTTCTGTGCCCCTCAAATCCTGAGCAGACGAGGAATCAGGAATACAGGGAGTCACGGAAGTAAATCAAAGCATCAGGAGTCAAGAGCTAGACCTTCAACTATGAAAGGGTACATCTGCCTTTAAGTTGTCCTCCTGGGACAGAGGGGTATAATGAAGCACAGATAGAGTGGGACCCAGAGTGGTACCTCGCTGTCTCAAAGCCACACTGTTTTGAGATTGTTTGTTACACAGCAATAGATAACTAAAACAAAGTCCAAGAACAAAATCACAAATGGTTATTAGCTCAAGTGCTAACTCCAATCAATGGATAGTTGTCTGGAGAAAGAGCTGAGCAAGAAAGAGGAGGTGAGATTAAATTATTGGTGTCTGCCATTAAGTGGGAAATGATAGCAACTGCGTTTTTTATTTGCCAACCCTGGTCGAAGATCATTAACTACAGACTCAGAAAACAATGTTCAAAGAGGGAAAGGAAGAAAAAGACAGGTAGAGGGGGAAGCACTGGACTTGACAATAAGATACAAGGATTCCATTCTTGGCTACTTATCAGCCATGGGAACTTGGGTAAGTTGTTAGCCTCTCTGGGCCTGTTTCCTCACCTGCGAAATCATGGGACTGTTGTCAGGATTAGATTAAATGAGATTGTGATACAAATGTCTGGCAGCATGTTCTTAACAAATGGGATATAGTGGGAGTTCTGGCTGAGTTTAAGCAAACTTTGGGTGTGTGGAATGGATTTGAGGTCATTTGACTTTCAAAAACAGCAACAAGTCACAGCATTCAAAGCCTTCCTAAGCTTTTCTCTCCAAAGTGCATCCTATGAAATACTAGGTCTACAGGATATTTTTTGTTCAGTGACATACTAGTTATGTGGGATCTTAATAGGTGTTACACAAATAAAAAGAGTGTGCTTACATACATTTACCAAATGACCCAGCAATCCCATTCCTGGGTATTTGCTTTAGAGAAGTAAAAATTTATGTTTACACAAAAACCTGTACATAAATGTTTACAGCAGATCTATTCAAAGTCACCAAAGGAAGAAGCCTGAATATCTTTCAACAGTATAAATAAACTGTGGTATATCCATATCATGGAACACTACTCAGTAATAAGAAAGACCTAAACACACACACACCTAATAACTGATACATGCAACAATATGGATGAGTCTTAAAGGTATTACCTAAATAAAAGTATCCAGTCTCAAGGGCCACATGGTTATAATTCCATCTATATGTTATTTCTATAAAAAAGAAATGGCAAAAAGAAAACTATATGGATGGAGAACAGGTCAGTTGTTGCCAGGGGTTAGAGAAGTAGGGGATGTGACTATAAAGGGAGAACACAAGTGAATTCTGGGGTATAATAAAATTATTCTGAATCCTGAATGTTGTCATGGTTACACAAATCCATGTACAAAATTTCATAGAAGTGTACATTTTAAAAAAACATTGACTGGGCGCCTGGGTGGCTCAGTGGTTTAAAGCCTCTGCCTTCGGCTCAGGTCATGATCTGAGGGTCCTGGGATGGAGCCCCACATTGGGATCCCTGCTCAGCAGGGAGCCTGCTTCCTCCTCTCTCTCTGCCTACCTCTCTGCCTACTTGTAATTTGTAATCTCTCTCTCTGCCAAATAAATAAAAATCTTCAAAAAATAAGTAAATAAATAAATAAATAAAATTTTATATATATACCTAAAAATACACACAGGGCCACCTGACTGGCTCAGTTGTTAAGTGTCTGCCTTCGGCTTTGGTTATGATCCCAGTGTCCTGGGATGGAGCCCCACATCAGGCTCCCTGTTCAGTGGGGAGCCTGCTTCTCCCTCTCCCTTTGCCCCTCCCCCTGCTTGAGCTCTATCTCCCTCCCTCAAATAAATAAATAAAATCTTAAAAAGAAAAATTTAAAAATTACAAATATTTCTGTGTATATGGGTGTGTGGGTGTGGGTGTCTGTCTTTCTGTCATGCACTTATTCATATGTACATATGCATTGAAAAAAAGTCTAGGATCTAAATGAATTTCACCAAAAGACTGATAAGTGGCTAACTCTGTGGTAAAATATTGGGTAATATGAACTATTTTTTCTCTTTCTGTTTTTCTCTATTTTCCAATTTTCATGCTATGTGAATTACTTATAAAACAAATAAAAATAGCTAAGGATTTAAAATAAGAAAATTTAAAAGTATAAATAGCTATAATTCATTTGAACACCTACAATGTGCCAGGAACTATACAAAGCGCTTTCTATATATTTTCTCTCTCACTGAGTCCTCAAAATTTATGCAAGAGACACTGTTGTTACTATTCCCATTTTAAAGATGAAGAAATGAAACTTGAAGCAATTTGCCCAACTAGAATGATGTGGGTTGACTCTGGAATACAATTTTAGAAGCATACATGCACACACCAGCTGTTTTTGTACATACCACACTTTAGAGACAGCTGGCTCAGGTGAAATGATCTAAGTCTCAAAACCCAAATATGACCATGCTTTCCAGCCCCAAATATCCTGATAATTCTCTCCTAGATAACTAGGAATGTGGTAGAGTAAAAAACTTGATTACAATATTTTGAGGATTCTTCTTGTGAGAGGTAGAGCCTGCATTCCTCAAAACTGAGCTGATCTTGAGACTTGCAAATTTGTGTCTGAATTTGCAATTCAGAATTTCTAAATTCTTGGCAGATGGAATATGGTGGAAGTGATACAGTGTAGGTTCCAGAGGCATTCCAGCTTCCACCTTCATGCTCTTGGAACCCCAAGACCACTGTGCTATGAAGCCCCAAATGAAATACCACATAGACAATGAGGCCCAGCCTCAACCCAAATGAGTCCATATACCAGCTAACCTTACAAATGAATGCAGCCATATAAGCCCAGGCAAAATGAGCAGCAGAAAAACTACCCAGCAAAACCACAAAATAGTTCAGAGTGATATATTCTTGTTGTGGTTCAAGCCACTAAGTTGTGGGGTGACTTGTTATGCAGCAATAGCTAACTGATACAACTTGAATTTCTCTCAAGTTGTTGAGGTGTCTGGGCTGATACTAACCTTTTAGTGAGGCTGGTAAAAAACCTTTTAGTGAGGCTCTCTTGCACCTCTTTTCCTAATAGAGCGATCACACCCACAGTCCAGGCCCAGCGAGTGACTATAGATCTCAGACTCCTTTCCTTAGACCAAAGGAAGACCAAAGGTTTCTTCTTCTCAAAACAGAACTAGCATACAAGTGAACAGATACTGGTAAGAAAGTGAGAAAGATTACATAAAAGGAATATCAAGAGAGCTCCTTCTATGTGTAAAGCAATGGAATACAATCATAGGAGTGCACATGCACACATCCAGCTACTCATATGCACTCCACTTTAGGGACAGCTGGCTCGGTCGCATAGAAAAATGTATACTGAAATCAATTAATTTTTTTCCTTTGCTTTTATAGCACATTAGGTTTTCCTTCCAAGATTTAGTGAGTCATGAAACATTAACTGTGGCAGGATGAGTTTCAATTAAAGACAGAAGGCAAGGGTCATTTATCAATGCTTCTTCAATAATAACAGACTTGTAAAAAAAAAAAAACAAACCCCAAAAATAATAATAACAGACTTGTGAGCAAAAGGAACTTGCTGCAAGAAGAATATGAAAAGTTGTTACGACAGCCATCGTTTTCATTCAAACACAAATGGCTCTAGACCAGAAAATCATATTAGATCAAAACATGACATGGAACCCACTGCTAACACCAAGAAATGTTCCTTGCATGTAGGTAACTCCCTGTCAAAATCAGCAACCATGATCATAGGAAAAAAGTACCCTAGCCTCCTGGTTATCACCTCTCTTGACAGGATGATTTGGCATATTTTCATTTTACAAAATACCAGAATGTTGTCACAGATTAATTCAACTATTAAAATAAAATTATAGTCCACATTTTAAAAACAACATCACCAACAAAAGAGTGCACTGCTGTCTGGGGTTCGATGATGACAATCCTTTTCAGAAGAAAGTGCCTCACAGGGAAAAGAATACAGATGGTATCTCATAGCTCCTTCACAGCAGGTCACTTTGCATTCCTTGCTCTCTTTTAAATGCTACTGACAGAATGCCCTCTTAGTCTTTCCTTCCTCCTCGTTTCTCATATTTCTTGGCAGTCCCTTTGTTGATTTCAATCACTTGGCCCCTTCTAATTCCCCCTTTCCTTGAACCTTAGTCTTCTCTTTTCTGCCTTACCTGATACACAAAAAGTATAACTGCTCCTCACGTGACAGCCCCGCATTTCTCTGGTGTTAGCACAAAGAAAGAATTCTCTCTCCGAGAGGGTCCAGTTACCCTGCAATTTTCCGTGTCCTTCTTTTCTCAAAGATACAGGTCGGTCAGTCTGAGTGGTGTGTGTGTGTGTGTGTGTGTGTGTCCGTCTGTCTGTCTCTGTCTCTCTCTCCAGGCATCCAGTCTATGATAAAAGAGTGAGACTATTCCACTCTTGGTTAATATTGCTTAATAAATTAACTAATTAACAAAACAAATTAACCAAATTAGCCAACAAATTAATAAAGTAATATAATAACCAATTCTGGTTGGTTAATATTCAGACTGATGGGGCACCTGGGTCGCTCAGTCGTTAAGCATTTACCTTTGGCTCAGGTCATGATCCCAGAGTCCTGGGATGGAGCTCAGCAGAAGGCCTGCTTCTCTCTCTCCCACTCCCCCTGCTTGTGTTCCCTCTCTCAATGTGTCTCTCTGTCGAATAAATAAATAAAATCTTAAAAAAGAAGAAGAAGAAAAATTATAAAGAAAAGCAAAGAGTAACAGTGAATTTGCTTCATGGAAAACCTAACAAACATCACCTGAGCATCACCAATTGGAAAGACATTCTTAGTATGCTGAGATTCTGTTTCTTTATTTTTAATATGGGTATAACAATATTAATAATACTTGCTTTTTATGGGCGTCAAACTAGACTATGATCGAATGTATCTTCCAACTCTGCAATTAAATTTCATTTCCATTTGATCGGCATTTATTCAGTGCCTATCTTAGGCCAGGTCATGTGAACTCCATAATCCCCAAAATGAAAGCACCCAACATCTGAGGGAGTAGAGAGACACATCAAAAATATAATACAGTGTGATTATGTGCACGGTAACAGATACAGGAAATGTATCAGATCTTAGAGGAGAGATGAAATTCTCCAGCCAGGAGTCTGGTGAGTAGGGAAGAAAGGAAAAGTACATCAAAGGATGCTACAGAAACAGGGTATATAATAATAAGTATCTCTCATTAAGGCCCTTCTTCTATGTAGTCGTCACTATATTAAGCCCTTAACAGACAACATTCTCAATAAATAAAGATGACCTAGAGGGCTCTCCTTCTTGAAAACATCATGCCCTGCTAACTTAGAGTTTGGTTTTGGTGGCTGTTGGGTCTGTTGGCCTAGAGAGACTAACAGCCGATTGCCCAGATGGAAAAGGGGGAAAGCACTGAAATAGAAGTGCAAAGTGATGGGTTCTTACTCTGATGTTACTATGTGTCTATAGGGATGTCTCTTAGCTTGCTAGTCCTCAGTTTCCTAATCTGCAAAATGGACTTTAAAACAAACTGACCTTGTGAGGTCGCTGGGATAATAGATGTATAAAAGGCTTATCAGTCTGTCTTAGTGCTCTGCAGGGTAAGGCCCAGGCTGGAAACTCACTTGCCTATAGGGCCTGGAAAATAACATAACTGAGTGAAGCAGGCCAGTGGGAATTCTGCCAATTGTTGTATCGGTTAGATACTGCTATGTAACAAATCACCCTACAACTTAGTGGCTTAAACCAACAGTGTATTACTTTTCACTATTTTATGGGTTTGATGGGTAGTTTTTCTGCTGCTGTTTTGACTGGACTCACTCATATGGCTGATATTCAGTTGTAAGGTTAGCTGGAGGCCAGGTTCATTTGGAAGAGCAAAGCAGCTACTCCTTGTTGGTTAAAGTTGAATGTTGTCACACAGAAAATTGGGCTCCTTGCTGCCAACTTATTGCTCCCGAAAAATTGAAGTATTTGTGTGTGTGTGTGCATGCAAATCCCTGATTTTTAAATATTAACTATTTTTATTAACAGAAACATTGTATGACCCTACAAAATGTATCTATGGAGTGGATTTTGGGTTTAGGCCCCTGACTGGGAATCTCCCTATTACGTAGTATTTTTAGCCATCCTTTACTTCTGTGTCCAATCTACTAGGTTTTCCTCAGGCCCAAGGGGCTATAGCAGGCCCACCTGTGCTCTCTTCCTTAGTCTAGATCTTTAGGTCAATGGTTCTCAAGATGTGGTTCACAGATTAATAGGGTCAGCATCACCTGAGAATTTGTTAGAAATGCAGATTCCTACCCCTACCAGGCCTACTGATTCAGACACTCTAGGAGTGGGGGCTCCAGGTGAGTCTCATGCTTACTAGAGAGAACTACTGCTTTCCATACATACCTGAGAGGAGAAACGGTAAGAGGGATAGAAAGACTAACTTTCAGAACTAGAGAAATTCTCTTACTTAAATAAATTGCAATTGTTTGCAAGGGCCATGTAGAAATAATGATTCAGAACTAGAGCACCACGAGGTAAGCCGCAGGCTCCCATTTTTAAGAAGATGAGATAAAAACAAGCCAGATTGTTTGGCACATGCCAAAAGGGCCATGGGCCCAGTGCCTTCTGATCAAGAAGACTTCACCCTGGGGTACCTGGCTGGCTCAGCTGGAAGAGCACGCTACTCTTGATCTTGGGGTTGTGAGTTTGAGCCCCATGCTGGGTGTAGAGATTACTTAAATAAAAAATTTTTTAAACTTAAAAAGAAGAAGACTTTACACTAGTTCTCAGTCCTTCCTGTGTACCAGAGTCAGGAGAATTTTACAAAATACTGATCCCTGGGTTCCCCCCTCTCCCCCCATCCCCCCCGAGAGTCTGATGCAAACAGTCTAAGATACAGCCTGGCCCTCAAGAGTCTTAAATATTCTGCAAGTGGCTCTAATTTGCAATCATGGGAATTGGGCCTTGAAACAAGGGAGAAAAGACACTGGTAATTATAGATGCCTGTGGTGGGTGGGGGAAGCACTGGGGAATTAGAAGACTGGGAAAGAGTCTCACGTCTTTTTAATCTACTCTTATAATGGGAACTTCCTCCAGGTCTTCCTTCCTTGAATTTCTAGCAGATTACCATTCCAGTCACTTCCCACAGAGCACAATGCTTAGCAATGAATGCAATTCAACGCTTTGCAGGACTTGTCTTTGGAAAATTTTTCTTTTCTTTTTCTTTTTCTTTTTTTTTTAATATTTTATTTATTTGACAGAGAGAGACACAGCGAGAGAGGGAACACAAGCAGGGGGAGTGGGAGAGGGAGAAGCAGGCTTCCCGCAGAGGAGGGAGCCCAAGGAGGGGCTCAATCCCAGGACCCTGGGATCATGACTCAAGCCAAAGGCAGACACATAATGACTGAGCCACCCAGGAGCCCCCAGGAAATTTATTTTCTTTAAAAAAATGTTAGAAAGAAAGGGAAGAAGGGAGGAAGGGAGAGAGAAAGAGAGAGAGAGATGGGTAGGCCTAGATTGTGAAAAAATAGGGAAAAGGAGATATTTGCAAAAATATCTAAGCAAAAGAAACAGTTTAGACAAAGGTTGGAGGTGAATTCTGCAAGGGCCATGTAGAAATAATGAGAAAACCAGCTTACCCGGAGCAGAGGTATGTACTGGGAAATGGAAAGAGATAAACAGGTATAACAGAAGTCTGATCTTAAATAGCCTTGGAGAAAAAAATGGGAGTGTATTAGTCAGGGTTCTCCAGAGAACTAGAACCAATAGAATGTGTAGCTATATGAAGAAATATACAGAATTGGCTCATGTGATTTGGAAGCTGAGAAATTCCAAGATCAACAGGGTAAGTCAGAAGGTAGACAGCCAGAAGAACTGATAGTGTCGTTGAAGTCTACTAAAGTTTCAGTCTGAGTCTGAAGACAAGAAAAAAATTGATGTCCCAGTTTGAAGGCAGTCAAGCAGGAGAAATTCTCTCTTACTCACAGGAGGATGAGCCTTTTTGTTCTATTCAGACCTTCAAATGATTGGATGATGCCCACCCACATTAAGGAGAGCAATCTGCTTTACTTAATCTATGGATTTAAATGTTAATTTCATCCAAAAACACCCTTACAGAAACATTCAGAGTAATAGTTGACCAAATATCTGGGCACCCTGTGAAGAGTAAGAAAGGGAAACCTCACTAGAATGGAGTGAGAAGGCCAGCAGGGGGAGCTCTCACATCTTACCACTCTGTGTCAGTTGCAGAACTAACAGGAAGAGAGGGACATTGCAAGTGGACACTACTTTACCATCCCAGCAGGAGGAGAAAGGCTCTCCTCCTCCCCTGGCAACAGCCCAGCCAATGAGAGGCGGTCACAACTCAACCAGTGAAAAGCCACTATACTTCCAGTGCCCAGTTTACCCTAATGGACTCTTTGTTTATAACAGCCCTCCCAATTTCCGACTTTCCTCTATAAAAGAGCCTTCCTCTCCTTTATTCAGCAGACTTGCCTATGATTTTGATATAATTTGCTTGTCCCTGATTACAATTCTTTGCTATTTATTTTTTTGTAAAATAACTGCCTATGTGATTTTGGAGGTTAACAATCCCATGGCCCAGTCAAATTAACACATAAAATTAACCATTATAGGGAGTATGGACCTGAATCTGTGGAGCAGTGTTTCCAAAATGTGGTACATGTAGACCTAGACCAATGAAACACTACGAAAAAAGGTTCTGTGAAAATATGTCTCAGAAAATACTGCATTCTAAGCATATAAACATATAAAAGCTATGAATCATCCTACAGGAAAGAAATGGTCTATAGCTTTGTCAACCTAGCATTTCTCTGACATTTGATCACACAATCTGTTTTTTACTTAAAGCCTATCAATTTCCTATGGAACGAAAGCTTCACATATCAAACTTTGGGAAAAGCTAGTCCAAGCCATGAGAAGATAATACAGATTTGGAACCTGAAAGGGGACATGAAAACAGGATTTTAGTAAGATAAATTTGGCTGTAGTATGCAGTGCTATAAAAGGAGAGAGATCCTGGAGGCAGAGAGAAGCTACTTTAGCAAGGAAGCTACTTTAGCAATCAAGATCTGAGGATAGACAAAGGCTTGCACTTGGGTGGGAATGGGGAGGTAAGGAAATAAGACCTTTTATGGAAAAGTATCTGCATATATGAATTATAAATAGAAGAGAGTAGTAGAGAACTCCAAAGTTTGGAGTTTGGTAAGTGAAAGAATAAACAGCCACTGATGGAGAAAGCTGGAAGGAAAGACTGTGTTCGGTTTTCAATACGTTACGTTTGCAGTGATGGTAGACAGAAGTCTGTAAGAAATATCTAGCAGTTTCTGGAATTATGAGACTTGTGTGAGAGGTACTAAACTTATAAATCAATTCAGAAAAAAAATTATAAATCAATTTGGGAATCATCAGCACAGAGCTGGAAACTAAGCCACAGGGTACCCTCTTACCCACTTCCCCATTTCCCTCAGCCAGGCCTATCCTTTCTCTTTGTAAAGGGCTTCATTTTTGTAAAGGGCTAAGCCAGTTTTAGGTCCTCCTAATAATAGCCTCACAAAGGAGCATTGAATTATATTCATTCCTGAGCACAGCTCTGGGGTGGTAACCAAGTACCATCAGCAGACAGTTTAAGGAAATAATCCCAGGAGGAAGCTCTTTAGATATGCAAGGAGGATGAGCTTTGGAATTTCACCACATTTATGGAGCACAAGTCAACTGTGAACAGAAACATTATGCCCCTCTGGCTACATGCCAATGGTACCTTCTACTACAGAGCCTATTAAGAAATCCCCAGGGGGCGCCTGGGTGGCTCAGTGGGTTAAAGCCTCTGCCTTCAGCTTAGGTCATGGTCTCAGGGTCTTGGGATCCAGGCCCGCATCGGGCTCTCTGCTCAGCGGGGAGCCTGTTTCCTCCTCTCTCTCTGCCTGCCTCTCTGCCTACTTGTGATCTCTCTCTCTCTGTCAAATAAATAAATAAAATCTTTAAAAAAAAAAAGAAAAGAAAAGAAATCCCCAGGCCCAAGGCAACCAGACACCAGTAGGTTTTAAACAAATTTCATAAACTAAAAACCGCACTTCTAATCTTCTGGTTCCTTGTACTCATGAACATACATTGAAGCAGTGCCAACCAATTTAGGAAGTACTTACAACATGCCTACTGTGCACTTGGCCCTGAAATGACCCATGGTCTTTTCCCTTTTCCTTCACACTGGACCTCTGAAGTCACATGGTCTCATATTTGAATCCCATCTGTAACTTCTACTGATCACATAATTCTAAGCAAGTTACTTAAGTGCCAAGGGCCTTGATTTTCTCATCTACAAAAATGGGATAAAAAAACTAATTCATTTATTTATGCATTCATGTGCACATTCATTCATCCAATGAATACTTTGGAACTCCTACCATAGCTTTGACTATACTAAGTGCTGGGACTCTCCTAGTGGTGAAAGAAACAGGTATAGGAGAAGAAAGTTTTTCTCACCCTCTTAGGGTACCTGGCTGGATCTGAAAATTAAACTGACAAGAACTTATTAACAGGAAAAAAGTATACAAATTTATATAAGTTTTACATGACAAAGGAGCCTTCCTAAGGAAATGAAGATGCAAAAAAGAATTGAGTATTTTTATGCTAGGTTTGATGAAGAATAGACAGGTGGGAGAATATGACAGATTAGGGAACCTGAAGGAAATTTAGCAAGGCCTGTTTGTTAGCATTCTTCTCAGTGTCCCTTTGTCTTTAGTCTTTAGAGATAAGGATGCTCCTTTCCAAAAAAATAAAAAAAAAAAAAAAGGTGCTCCTTTCCTCCAGGAATAGGAAGGGCACCTCTCACACAAAGATTTTATAAGTTGTTTTAGAGAAGAAGGGTAAGCAGAGGTCAGAATGACCTTCCTGCTTCTGCTGTGTTCTCAAACTCCTTCAATTTAAAATATTCAATATGGGGGCTCCTGAATGGCTCAGTGAGTTAAGTGTTAAGTGTCTAACTCTTGATCTCCGCTCAGGTCATGATCTCAGGTTCACGAGATCAAGCCCCACATCAGACTCCATGCTGGGCGTGGAGCCTGCTAAAGAGTCTTTCTCTCCCTTTCCCTTTCTCCACTCCTCCCTCCCCCCCCACCCCCCCGCCAGAAAAACAAAAAACAAAAAACAAAACCAGAAATTTATCTTATAAATAAATAAATAAATAAATAAATAAATAAATAAATAAATAAATAAAATATTCAGGGACACCTGGCTGGCTCAGTGAACTTTGCAATTCTTTTTTTTTTT